>ML810884.1:222856-243689 GCA_009831015.1 Picea engelmannii
ATATATATATATATATATTGACGGTCCATAATTTTTTTTTTTCAAAAATCAACTTGAGCATATAGGTTAGGCTATCACCCCAACTTTTGCATCTCGTTGCCTTTTTTTATGCTATAGGATCGATCCCATCCAATTTTGACACACAACTGTCATATTTGCTCTAGAAGTGTCGCGACTTGGTGGTAGAGCTTACCAAAACATGGATGCCCTAGGTAGGTTCTGGTTGCATTATGGGGTCCATGCCATTTCTAACAACACTGTAGGATCGGGAGTCCGTATAGTCTTTCCTGCATACGAGTTTGAGCCTCATTCACATGGGTCGTTTTCACTCTTTGTCTTACCCTCTGAACTCCCAAAACATAACGGGTCTCCTTTTTAGCCCTTTTTAGACCCTCTAAAAATGAAAAGATTGTCGAGCGATCTTGTGACCTTTCACGCTCGTTAAACTGCAATTTGAAGTCATGTCTATCCGGCGGTAGTTTACCCCTTTTTCGGTCTGGACAGTCAACTGTACAAACAAAGGAATACTCTATTGAATTCTCATTCTTTACAAGAGTATCCTCAGCTATAATTTTATTCCTTTTTCGGGCCCGAGGGACTAAATTTACGAAAAAGAAACCCCCCAGAGTCCATAGTTAAATTCTTTTCAGACTCCCTAAAATTGAAAAGATCGCCAAGTGACCTTATTCTTTCACACTCGTTAAAATGGTCCAGAAGAACATCCCTGACGAAGTCCATAGTTAATCTTTTTTCAGACTCCTTAAAAGTGAAAAAATAGTCGAGTGATCTTGTCCTTTTCACACTCGTTAAAATGGTTTTGAATTGACATCTAATTAGTGCTAGTTTATCCATTTTTTGGACCGACTAGACTATTGTCGAAAAAGGTACCCCAATGGAGTTTCCTTTTATGCTTTTTTAGACTCTCTAAACATGAAAAACCACCGATCTTACCTTATCTGGGCTCATTAAACATACATCGAAGGATGTTACCATTGTGTGTTCTATCAACCTCATTGGCATACCTTACTCATCAACCTTGTAACAATTTGCTTCTGTGTCTTAACACCTTTGGCCACTGGAGGATTTTTCCCGAGTATCATTTCCCCAGAACATCAGTCTTGTCCTTGTGCCTAGAGCTTGGATGTTTGCAGTACTCGTTCCTCCATTGTAACGTAATATTCCTTTATTCTTTTTCACAAATCATAAAAAAGAACAAAAAAATCAAATATACCCCAAAAAGAGGATGGGAAAAGTATTTTCTTTATTGGCAGCATAATGAGTCGCCCTTGGATGAAGCACATCTATCTGTTTGATCATTAGACTATGGGATGTAGTACGACCTTAGGAAGCTTTTTCTCACTATATAGAGTTGTGTCCTCCACCATTTGGTTACTCTTCCAAACATATGGAGAGTTTGCGTTGCCTCCTGCTTCGTAGACTTATTATTAACAGATATGCTACCTGAGTCTTATCACTTGTCGTGCTATTATCCAAGGGAAGTTTTCCACTGAGCCTGAGTCGACCCCTCTGCAATATGTCTCTTGTCCACATACCCAGCCATCCTGAATGTCCAATCAAGTCTTTGTTCGAAATCACTGAAGCCTTCAGTATGATCATCAAGATTATCAAGTCCATAACCGACGAGTTGTCGAAGACCTCTGGGTAGTGCAGTCATACACTCATATTACACTCCTACCTGAGGTTAGGAGATTTTGAAGTTGTTGTTCGAGCTCTGAAGTATAGCCATGAAGCCGAATCAGCTTCTGGGAGATGGATACTTTATATTTATATCTTTCTGATTTCGAGATGTAACTCCATTGTGTATTATTTGTAGCTACTCTTTATAGTTATTTGACATGGATCTACAGTGTATTTGATTGGTATCCATGGTTCTATTTTATCCCTAGCATGGGTATGCTCGCCTCGGTGAGACATTTGTTATTTTGCAAACAACACCTCCTGATTCTTGATTCTTGGGCTCACTCATTCAGCATATCAGTACAGATTGGTAAAAGATTGGTAATGTATTTCGGCCATCAGATGCTCTTCTAACCTCACACATTAGGGGGCATCTATTATAACCCTAAATTTCACCACACATGCTTACCTAGCATCATGCCAACTCATATCCCTTCATTGCCAAAACATTTTCTGAACAACCTCTTTAAAAATCCTCTTGGGTAAAGGTACACGTGCCCTAACCCACTACTACATGCGTGTGAATGCTGGTAGGCCTACTATAGCCCACCTTTACCTAACAAAACACAAAAATAGGAAATTTTTCGATGGGACAAAAAGATATGGGTCAGTTAACTGAAACTCCCGACCATGCATGGCTGAGAGTTCGTCCAAAACCCTAGCTCCTTCTAGCCTATAAAAGAAGGGGTAGGGGTACCATTTGGAGGAGGAAAATAATAAGCGAAGAAACTCTGCCCATTTTCCAAATCCATTGTCCCAACCCTTTAGCCTTTCCTCAAGCCTAAGGAGAATTAACACAAAGTATTTGGAGGATAAAAGAAGAGGAGGAGCCCAGGATCAGGATCAAGGAGCGGTGGTCGGTCTCGACTTTGATTGTAAGTTGATTCATTTTGAAAATAATAAAAGAATACTTTTCTCGTCCTAATGCATGAGTTATATGTGATTTGTTTAATTTATGCTTAATTTCTAACCTTCAAGTAGAAAAATAGTATGCATGCATAGTGGTTTGTCTTGATTGCAGGATTATCTTTAGAAGGAGCAGAGCAAGCAAGCGGGCAAAGTGCAATGAAGGATATACACCAAACATCAGTAAAAAGGTTAGTAGTTCCTTTCCATGCATGTATCACGAAAGAGGGGTTTAAGTTTTGAGTGGTAGGATAAAAAGTAATTTCTTTTACGGTCAAAAATCTGCATGCAAGTCTGACCCTAGTTTGCTAGTCCGTAGGGTATTTTTCCCAACAACAACCATTGAGCACTTGTGTTGGCACAAGGGCAGACCCAGGGTTCAATGCTACAACATCGCACCAACAATACCCTAACTACTGGCCCTTTCAGCAACACCTGCGAAGCAGATAAAGTCTCACCCAAGGTAGATGCAAGGGTGGTTGTGAGACTTAGGTGTCTGCAACCTTAGATGGGACACAGATATGTGATTATGATACTTAACATAGTAATGTCCATTCGTTATTATACAACCAATATCTACTTCATAGAGAAGACAGAGCATCGCAACATTCACACTGATATAATGTATTTAAGCACTTAGCAAAGGTAAATAGATAAAATCTAGCAGATCAAGCACTAAGCACATTCATAGAAGTAAGATCTAACATTATTACACATGATTAGCGCAAAGAATGAAAACATTTATCTATCTCTATCAAATAATTTACCAAGAGAGTCATAAACACATTAAGACAAGCACATAGCATAATGACACAGTATTTACGTGGTTCACCCCCACCCTAGGGATACGTCCACCAAATATTCTTCTTTATTGTCTTCAGTCAATCGATTACAAGCACAGAGCCCCACAAACCTTACTACTCATAGGACAAAATATCCGTGCAACTCACTAGATCCTTCTTCCTTGTGTTACAACACTAAGCCTTCCACAATCTTCTACAAGGACCCGCACTTAGCTCCGCAAGTCTATTATGGTCATGCACAAAGAACTTACAGACTCTGCTTGCACTTAGCATACATTCACATCACATAGATGCACCACCACAATTCTATCTAGCCTAAGAGTCTTTATATTACAAAATAGGCCTAAACATGGGTAAATCCATGGGCCGACATCCCATTTCTGTTACATATTCCCACATCCCAAAAAGGACCCAAAAGGGGCTGATATCTCATGATCTTTGCTTCATATTGCACTCCTTCTTCGACAGGCTATCAAAGTCCAAAAAAAGTCAAACTTGATTAGATATCAAGAAAACTTGGTCAAGGGCCAACAGGCCCCCAACACTCACCTGTGACTTGTCCCGAGTCACTCTGATGTAGGAATTTCTCCTTCGAATGCTTCGATATTGGATCAAACTTCTTCGACTCACTGTTGTGCTACATGCTCTTTTTCAACAAATTATTGAATGACTACATCATTCACAGGTCCTTCTAGGCGCTGTTCTACTGTGGTGCTAACCTACTCTAGTTATGCTCCCTAGCCTTCTACCTCTGTAAACAACTGATAGGACTTATCCTGTATCAGTTGGATTTTTTGAGTTATCTCCATAACTTTGCTTTGGATATTATGGATTTGTTGTTGGGTGGTTCGCTGCTCTTGAGATCTCTTCATTCTCTCCACAATTGATAGAGACTTCAGCTGCGCCTATAGTGTTTATGTATGTTGCATCGCTTCCTGGAGCAGTGACTCCAGTGCCTGCAACTATGGGTTTTTAGTAAGTTTCTCATATGTCTGGGCACTGCGATCAATGAATTGCTCACATTCTAATGTAAGGGCCTTTAGTCTGTCAACTCTGCTGCGGGCAGTGGATTCTCACTGGTCTCTTACCTCTTGTGGAGTCTCTGGTACATTGCGTAGCTCTAAATTTTCTATGCATTGTTGGAGCTACTGGATCACTTCTTCAAGTTGTGCTACTTTCTTCGTGACTTGATCCTCTACCTTTAATTCTACGATAGTCACAGAGTGAAGAACTCTGTTGACCATTTCTTTTACTTCGAGTTTCTTCGTGAGAAACTGTTCCTTGGATTTCTGTAGTTGGGCCTTTTCTTCATCGAATTTTTCTTGGAGAGCACTCTTTTCCTGTTCGATAGCTCGATCTTGTTCTACAAGTACTCCCTATACTTGTACCAAATCCTAGGTGGCTTGCGCTGTTTCCTCTTTTGCTCGTCGAATACAAGCTTCGACTGTATCAACTATTCGATGGAGTTAACCTAGCTCATCTCCTAGTTCTGGTGTTTCCAATGGCATAGGTGCAATGAAAATTGCGCGGCTAGACTGAAGTGTTTGTTGTACTCCTCGAAGTTCAGTCATCATTCAGTCATACAAATCCTCTTGCTTTGCTTCTTTCTTCTTTGCTATCTCCAGTGAAGCATCATTCAAGGCTTCTACGAGGAATTCAAAGTCATCAGAGATGAGGACGATTTACATCTTCATCATAGTGGCCTTTGATTTCTTCCCAGAGGAAGGTTTCGGAGGTGAAACTTTCCTCTTTTTCAGGGGATCAGCCTCATCACCCTGATGTTTCTCGACTCTATGTCATTCAACTTTGCATCATCACCTCCTTGCTCGGGTGAGATGGAGGCGGTCTTCACAAATGCACTGTCTAAATCATTGACCTATTCAATCTTATTTATCTTTATAGGTCCAGGTGTATCCGATGTAGTTTCTGGACTATCTATATTGGATATCTCCATAGGATCTGCTGGAATGAGGAGGTCCTTCGACTAGTCCTTGGCAATCTCCTCCAAGTCCTCCTCCATTAGCTTATAATAGGACTGAATTTGTTGCTTGTGCTTGTCAGCGCATGATGTAATATCAATGAAATGGTGGTCCACGCTGAACTTCATCAAAGGTCATAAATTATGTAAAGTATTCGGATTATGTGAGGCAAGGACTGTATGGCTACCTTCAACTGGTTGTTGTATGCGTGAAATACAACATTGTATTTCCACTATTTATCCATGTCACTTGAATACCATAATGTGCTAAACTTCACAGCCAATGGTTCAAAGGGATCGATGTCCGGGAAGGTCTCACCTTCCGACATCTCCCACACAATGAAAGTGATTAGGATCAATAGCCAACTGAAGTGGAATTCATATCCCTTATCTTGCACTTCCCTACAGTCTAGTTCCAATTGGTTCACTAGGTACTTTTCCCAATTCATTTGTAGGCCCTCCATGCACTTCCTTGCGAGGTCGACTACAAAACAAGTCACTTGGGTGGGTCAATTCTTGCGTACTGACTTTCCTGCGATCAATTGATAGGTGAGGTACAATGTGCCACCCTGGATAGAGGCTACCTTGTAGCCTCATGTTCCCTTCTTGAAATTGTCGTAAGTGTCCTTGATCCTTTGAGCTAGAGCGTGATCGATTGTTTTTCTGGGATAGAAATCATGTGGGTTAGGGCCTTGCATACTTAGCCCTGTGATCTGATTTATCAACTTCATATCCACTATTATGCGATGGTTTAACCATAGATAACCTCCATGGTAACAAGACAACAACAATTTGACACATGCATTCACCTCCTGGTGTCTTCCGAAGTGTGGAATATTCATAACGTTCAGCAGGGTGGACTATGCGAGGTTATGGGTCCATGAATCAGGGATGATCTTCAAATTCCTTCCCTTTGTTCTGGTCAGGTACTTATGTGGGGTGACCATGTTGTAAACATTCTTGTCGTCGAGGTTGAAATCGCTAAACTTCAACGCTGCAATCTTATCTTGGTCTACACAAACTACGTGTATCCCCTTCGGGAGGTACGCAGTGAACAAGGCGTACTCAAAATCTCTAGGTACACTATCAGGGTTTACAACACCACTCAAAGGTGGTATATAAGTAGGTAAGATGCTCTGAATCAACTTAGCATTCATGAGATCATTCATGTGCTTAGTTCACTTATCATTTGATGGCCGGGATGGTCCGACTTGAGCAGTTGACGAAGAGGCTAGAAGTCCTCTCGTGGATGATGCTTGTACACCTATGGATAATAATCTCTATGACATGACTCTTTCAGTCATCAGGTCAATCAAAAATTCCTCAAAAAATTTTTCTGCAACACTCAACTCGTCTGACATACACGCTCGGGGTTAACATCTCAATTTTGGGGGGGGGGTAGCTTAGACACAGTAATGAGAGAGAGATAAGAAGAATGATGATCATGGTATAAACTCAACGAAGTTTGTCGGCTCAAATTCTCGATTGGCAAAATTGTTCTCGGTGCATGGCACGGTGGGATAAATAGTAACTCGACAACAGGTCGCTTGCAACGGGTATGAGTTCTTCATTAACTTGGTTATGTCCATTATGACATGGTCTCAATGGTCGGATGGCGAGCAAGCTGGTCATAAATGGTTTTCTATCCATTCGGAGCATTGATCTAACGGTTATAACGTTCCCCAATGTATATATTGCTTCGCCATGGCGAAGTGCCATGTGTCGCTGTTCCGATATCTCGACAAAGCTCCAATTTTGAAAATTTTCCTTCTGTGAGGTTCCCTCTGGAACTTTCTGTAACCTTTCATCTTAGCTCTATTCTTACTTAGATTTCTAGCCTTCTTCACAGTGAGCTTCGTCTTAGTATGCCTTTTTCCATTTTGATTCTTATCTTCTCTTAACATGGTTACTTCATGCTGTTGGAATTCTTTCCTAGGATTCATGGGTAGTACCTCTTCTTTTTCTGGGATAAGTAATTCAGTCTTATGTTTGTCTTCTAGTGTTCTTGCAGCTTCGACATCTGGGTCTCTAGTGTTAAATAGCTTTGATCTATTCTCCTGTTCTGCAATCAAGTGTGTGATCCTTCTAGTCATGAATTCTTTTAACTTCTGCTTATGTTGTTCTAACACTTATTCTTCTTCTTTCCTTTTGGCCTGGTCTCTTTCAATCCAAGGGATGGTTAGTAACATGGTAAATGGGGCATTGTCTTCAATAAATTTAATAATCTCAAAATCTTCTTCTGTCGAATTTCCATTGGCATTCATAGGTATATGAGTGAGATTCCCACATAGGTTTACTAGTTTTCCTCTGAATAATCCTATTCCTCCTAATGAAGGAATCATAGTAGGCTTCTCTATATCTTCCCAAGTTCTCTCTGTCATGATATTCACCTATGTTTCCTCATCCAGAACACAGTCAATGTCGAAGTATCCTATTCTTGGTTTGATGCATTCTTTTTCTTTGAATATCCTTGATAAGTTGATATGTCGGTGGTCATTTAGGATTTATTTCATCTGTAAGAATACTTTCTCTGATTCTTTATGGGATTCTGCCATTCCTGGATTTTCCTTAGGTTTTTCCTGGTTTAGATTCATTCTTTCAACTTTAGCAATCATTCTAGGGAAATCCAACACTTCATGGTCCATATCTTTGTAACAAATACAACTAGGTCTTCTTCTAGGGAATTCCTTAGCAAGATGCCCTGGTCTTCTGCAACAGTAAAAAAGGGTTAATCCTCTCTTTATTTTAAATTATCCCCAACTTCTCCTGTACTGTGCACTAAGAGCATAGGAGCTAATCTGCAACAAATTCTCTCTAGGATCCTGCATCCATTTGTTAGTCCAAACATTCTTTCTATGCATAGGTATAACATATCTTTCACTATTCTTGTTAGATCTATTAATATCAAATCTTCCTTCATCTATCAATACCCTAGTTTTTGACCTAGGATAGAATCTATTAAACATACCTAGATCCATACTCTAGAAACAACAATTTCCACTTATCTTACTTCTACAGAGCACAAAGCTTCTAGATCTAAAACTTTTCAACATTCTTACCTTTATCAGAGAACAAAGATTTCAGATCTTACCTCTTTTAATCATAAATTATCACTTTTACCTTTCTTAGAGAACAAATCTTTCATATATTTCTTCCTTCCTTCAGATCTAACTTATTTTCTTCATATTAGGCCCCCTTCTTTTAGCTCAGAGTTTTATAAATCAAGTAGAATAATTCACACTAGAGCGACAGATCTATGCATAAAGCTTTCAAAACTTTAGAATGAATCTTTGCACAAAGATCCTTCTTTCTCAGTTCCCAGTAATCATAGTTTTAGATCCTGGCAACATAACCATTTGTTGGCACAAGGGAAGACCTAGGGTTCAATTCTACAACATCACACCAAAAAAACTGTAACTATCATCCCTTTTGAAAACACCTGTGAAGAAGATGAAGTCTCACCCGAGGTAGAGGTAGGGGTGGTTGCGAGACTCAGGTGTCTGCAACCTTAGCTGGGACATAGATCTATGATTATGATACTTAGCAGCGTTAGTTCATTATTATACAACCAATATCTACTTCGCAG
Organism: Picea engelmannii; assembly: GCA_009831015.1. Lineage (NCBI taxonomy): Eukaryota > Viridiplantae > Streptophyta > Pinopsida > Pinales > Pinaceae > Picea > Picea engelmannii. The sequence continues at coordinate 231,828 of ML810884.1, forward strand.
AGAAGATAGAGCATCTCAACGTTCACGCTAATCTAATGTATTTAAGTACTTAGCAAAGGTAAATAGATAAAATCTAGCAGATCAAGCACTAAGCACATTCATAGAAGTCAAATCTAACATTCTTACACATCATTAGCATAAAGCATGAACAAATTTATCTATCTCTATCAAAGTACTTAGCAAGAGAGTCATAAACACATTAAGACAAGCAAATAGCATAACAACACATTATTTACATGGTTCACCCCCACCCTGGGGCTACGTCCACCAATGTTTATTATTTATTGTCTTCAGTCAATCAGTTACAAGAATAGATCCTCACAAACCTTACTCCCAACAAGAATAAGATTTGCGCAAATCCCTATATATTTCTTCCTTGCATTACAACACTAAGCCTTCCACAGTCTACTACAAGGACCTAGACTTATCTCTCCAAGTCTCTTATTGTCATGCACAAATCACTTACAAACTCTACTTGCACTTAGCATACATTCATATCACATAGATGCACCACCACACTTCTATCTAGCCTAAGCATCTATTTATATATTACAAAATAGGCCTAAACATGGGTAAACCCATGGGTCGACATCCCATTCTCGTTACATATTCCCACATCCCAAAAAGGACCCAAAAGGGGCCGATATTCTGAGATCTTTTCTTCATCTTGCGCTCCTTCTTTGATAGGCTATTGAATTCCAAAAATAGTTCAAACTTGATCAGATATCAACAAAACCTGGTCAAGGGCCAACAACTTGAACCAAAGCAATATACCTGCAACTAGTCCTTAAAAAACAAGAAAAGAAAGCATATGGTGATAATAAATGATGTTGTCACATTCAATAGCATAATCCATTAATAAACATGACAAATATGCCCATGGTAATAATTCAAATATTTGCAAGATATCAATTGGACGAGAAAAGAGTATTTCTATTAATATATGATCAACATAAGTGAAAAATGTTATAGACTTCTATGTCAGCATGGTTTGGAACCGCGAAACTAGGTTGCTTCTAGCTAGGCCTCCACCACTTCAATCCTGCAGTAAAGGTAAGATCATAGAAAAGAGACAATAAAGTTGTCAATCAATAAGGGAAGATCTTGGGGATGAATATTGTGTTCAGACTTAAAGGACAAAGGGATGCAGACTCAATATGAAGTATATCCAGAGTAAATTTGCTCTCAAAGTTGAATTTTTTCTCCTCTTTTCCATAGCTTGGAATTGTCCCATTTATAGCCTTCAAATGGAATTGAAGGGCCGAGTCAGAATGTTTCCACTATATGGAAGGCCAAGGATCATAGATATCCTGTTGTGACAAGGAAACCCACACCAATTTTCATTTTTGAGCACAAATCTCAATGTACGCAGGTTGTAGTGGTGCAGCCTACGTATACACATGTTGTATAGTAGGCAAGGTGTGTACATGTGGAAAAATATGTATTTTTAGTTTTGGGATTTACAAAAAAGGATGATAAGTCTGCATAGGGAAATGGAAAAATGCATTCTGTGCAACATTGCTTAGGGTGAGGAAAATATTGCTATAACAGATGCCCCCTAATTTGTGAGGTCAGAGGAGTATATGCAATGGTCGAAATACATTATAAAGAACCCAGAATTGGAGTGATGGGGAACCAACTGGAAGAACTAGTTTCTCATTACATTCTGCACTGACTTTTCATACATGGATGCTAATTTGAATTACATTGCAGATCCATGTGAAAATATACCAAACAACTATCTGTGGCCATGAATAGGCAAATACAAATGTGGTTACATGCCAAAGGCTATCATAGTCATGAACAAGGCCAAGTAGAACCAGTCTCAAAATCAATCTAAAGATATCTGTTATACAATGGAGTACAATATGATCTCCCATGATCAATGAATTCATATAGGTGTTGGTCCGATGAAAAGGAAGCAATAGCTCAGGAAAGATGTGGCCACATACTTATGTCTTCAATTATTCTACACAATCTACCAAGGGTGAAAGTATACACCATGTGAATAAAGGAGTTGAGGTCGAACAAAATGAGACATCATTTGACTACCGGTCATTGAGATATACCATTAACAAACATGAGACAACCTACTGAAAATGAAAGTAGGTATCAAGGCACTGGGTACATTCTTACAAGTGTTAATAAAGGAGTCGGTGTTGAACACTTGAAGAATCCATTGATCATGACATATTTATGTATTCCCAACTGTCTATGGTGAGAGAACCTGCAACTAATGACTGCAACCCTCAAGGTACTCATAAGACTCTAGGTCCTGTTTCCAGAATAGATGAGTTGAAGTCGATGGAAGGAGACTTGCTGAAAGGAGATAATTAAGACATCTCTCATCATTTAGCATGACGTATAAAGTAGGAGCTTCATGATTTGGAGGAAATCAGATGAAGAACATGTTCACAAACCAATGACCCTGTGTGTCTTTCGCATGTTCCAAGTGCAAGTGGTACACAAAAAAAACCCTTTGAATAGTAGCCAATGAGGAAAACTACTGACAAAGATGAGGAAACCACCAATAAGGCTAATGGCATCCAATACACTGCATGAATCCCAATGTGTGAATATATTTCTTTCCTTCAAACACAAGGGAAACCACCCAGTTAATGACCAATGATGAAATGTTGATTGCTTGGTTCAAGGTTACCTACCAATGATGAAAGTAGGACCAAGGTGCGTGATAGGACTATAGTATCATGGGAAGCCACCCTGTGCTATAGCTCTCTGATATACGTGCGAGGTCCAACAATAGTACTCGACCCAATATCTCAGGGCACCAACTAAGGAGGCTAGACCATGCCCTTAGTCATACTACCCGACTACATAGGTACTACAGAGTATCTTCCCGAGTGTTGTTCTCGGTGGCACTATAACGATCAGGAAGTCGATCAATTTATTTAAAGAGGACTTCAAGAAATCCAGGCCGATCCATATATAGGTGTTGTCTGATGCGCTACCACTCAAAGGGGTACCAATTATAGGGGTTACAAGGGTGGCCAACAAATGTGCACTTAAGTACCACTTGTATTTCTTGTGTGTATGAATCCCTCAACCGTGAGTTTATCCACGTAATGAAAGATATATGTAGCTTAAAGACGCCAGAATACATCTCTACCTTGAAAAAAAATTAACCCACAATTTTCTACCAAGGAAAGTGCTCTGATACCACTTGTAATATTCCATATATAAAAGGTATGCAGAACAAAAATAAAATTCTAGCAATGGCAGATAAACAACAATATAACTAGAACAACACCACAATAACACATAAAAGATATTATAATAACACTAGAAAGATCACTTTGATTATGAGAGCAATGTTCACTTGCCTCTTAGAGGGGGAAACATCTAGTTGAGCATAGCTTTATTACAATAATATCCAAGACAACAGTTTTCATACCCTCGTCTCCTATTTATACTAAATATGTCTATCAAAAGAACCATCTAGAGGAATATCCTTCTAGAAGTGAAATATTCTATTAGGTCTTCTTACATTCGACTTATTCTTCCTTATTGCTAGGCCTTATTAATATTGAACTTTATTACATCAGAATATATTATTCTACCTACGTGAGGGGTTAGGTCCCAAAAAGTAACATAAATAATATGTTACACACACACAAACACACACACACACATATATAACACAATTCCCAATCCCAATCCCATAAAACATAACCCTTTTGTATTTTTTATCTATACCTATATGTAAGGAAACCAAATGCAAGGTAGTGTTTATCGAGACCTCTACGCAAGGAAACCGAGAGAACATGCCAACACCTTTGTGCAAGGAAACTGAGAGAATAGGTCTAGATAGAGACACGTGAGGGAAAGGATGAGATCAATACTATGTAGGAAACTGAGGGCAAGGTTGAGATAAAGACGTGCAATGGAAAGCCAAGATCAATATTGTGCAGGAAACCGAGGGCAAGGTCAATATAGAATGGTGAGTAATCTTATATTATCATCTCCTTTTAGTAAAATTTCATTAATATTCATAATAATTTCATATTGGAATGAAGAGTCAAGCTTCTACTTGGAGCCTAGCTATCTTTCCTATCTGTATTTGTTGGCATGTTTATAGGAAGAATGTGCTTGTCATTGATGGAAATAACCGCAACATCGATGGAATGTTTACTGGCAAGTACAAAAACAAGAACATCAACAATGATGGAATGATTATAGGCACAGTATGCAGAGATAAAAGTTCAGGAGTAATATCCTTTTTCAGAAATGCAGACGAGTCCCAAAGTCATCAGGACTCACAGAAAGATCAAAGGTCGAGGCCTTTGACACTTATAAAATTATTCCAAGTCAGGAGGAAGAGTAAGCTCAGGAGGAGGAGGGACAATTCTCATTGGATCACCAATCCAAAATACCTGATGTCCATTAGATCAGAGTCTAGTGACCAGAGGAAGCGTAGAGGAGAAGTATAGATCTGATCCGTTGGGTCTGAGCACCGAGGACCAACAACTGTTGGATCTAGTATAACTGTGAAGATGATAATGGCTAAGAACCATCCTCCAACTCTGCAAAATGAGAATTCATGATAAGATATGAGCCATTGGATCTATAAGACACATGGGGAGAGATCAACATTTCACTCACTCACGAACTGGAAAAGTTAAAGTTAAGAGTTGTAGGAACTCGTGATGTCCAAGTTCGTGATTTGAACTAGACCGTTAGATTATGGGGATTTGTGAGCTATTGATCTGATGCTCGCAAATATCAGGAAGGTAGAAGACAAATACCTGAGGATCTAAGAGCCATAAAAATCCTAGCCACTCATATGGGAAGGACACGTGGCAGCCGATAAAGCATATTCATAGAATCATGAAGTCTAAGTCCTTGATATTGGTCACATTCGTTGGATCAAGGAATATCGTGGGCCGTTGATATAGAGTATTTCAAATATCTAGAGTTGGAAGAGTCAGGGTTGACTCATGTTCAAACCCTCGACATGTGAGGTCACGATTTGGTCACAATATTTAATCAAAGGGAGATAATGGATCATTGATCTGGAATGATGAAGAATGAAGTCCGAGTTCTCTAGGAAGAGATCTAGATCGTTGAAATACAGAATATCATGGATTGTCAATTAACAAACTTTCAAAATGTGAAGCCATGAAGAGATCTAGACCGTGTATCTGGCAAGCGTAGTTTCTAAACTTAGGCCCATGGTCATAGCCAAGGTCACATTGACGAAAGTTAAGAGAGGATATAACATGTTGTTAAGCTCCACTTCATAGATCGTGAGTTGGGAGAATCAAGGAAACTCATAGCAGAAGATCGCGAAACACGAAATCGTGAAGTACCCTTTTTCTTGGACCCTAGTCAAAGCGGGAGGTCACATCATCAGAGGATTAAAGGAGGAGCTAGCATGTCGCTAGGGTCCACATTGGAGATCACCGAGTTGTAAAGCACCTTTCAATAGGCACCTAGTCACAACCATGGTGACATGAAAGGAAGGGGCTTAGACAGAAAATCTAACACACACTGTGAAGTTTTCTCAGGAAGGGAAAAGGCACCAAAGGCATGAGCGTGTAGAGGTTCTCTCTGTAACTGCCAGAAAGGAGTGATTGCATTTGCTAGATAATTTGAGGAGTTGTAGGGTGATCACTAGAGGAGTCGAAGAGTCTCGAGCTAACTTCCATTGGAATGAAGATTCATCATAGAGACAATTGACATATGGAAAAGTGTCGAAGTCTGTAACTACAATAGAGAGGATAAAGCTCGACTGTGATAGAGAATACGAAGATTCCCTCTTCCAGAGAAGGAAAAGAATCTCAGGATAATCCACTGATGATGAATAGACTCAGTATAACCGCCATAGAATATGATGAGTTGCATGGATGATATGGAAGAGGACTAGGCATGATAAATGCATATAGAATAGAGAATAGATGGTTGTTTCTAGTGAGAGTGATTCATACGAGTAGAATCAGGTTGTGTGCAAGAGATGAAATGGATAGAAGAGGTGTACCACATAGAATTGAAATAAGACACAGAGCATAAAATGCAGAAGAAGTGAGGAATAAAAATTCATATATGAGAGAAGAATATAAATCCGAGGTGTGCATACAGAGACAGAGAAGAATAACAAAAATCTCAGGAAGATGCGAGCAGGAAGACACTGATGCAGGCAGAGAAGAGAAGTGTAGAAAAATAATGATTAGATAGGTAATCCATTGATAAACACTGTATCACTGTAATAAGTTTCAGTAATGAAGGTTTTATAATCAGGGTTGTAGGGAGGTTCTAGGGAGTACTGTTGTCCTCAGAGTTTCAAGTGGGTGCTTGAATACAGGGAGTTGTAGCTTCCATCTGGTTGTAGCCAGAACATCCAGGGTGGCAGGGTGGTGCAAGGGAGAACTATTGTTCTCTGCTATACAGGTTTGTCCCTGTGTAACTGGAAGTTGGTTCTTCCATCCAATTGGTGCTGGAACACTCAGGGAGTTGGTGCTTCCTTCTAGTGGGTGTTAGATAAACCAGAGAGTTGGTGCTCTCAACAAGTTGCAGCTTGTAAAATAGAGGTTGTAGCCTCAAGAGGAGTTAGAGATCATAATAATGATAATGTAAATAAAATAGAGATTACTTATCATATCAAGAAGAAGATTTTTTTCCCTTTATGGGTTTCCTCAGGAAATATATGTATCTATATATTTCATGTGTGTGATTGATGTTTAATATTCTATTGCTTAGTTCTTTGTATCATTATGATCGTCATTGAGTGTTCTGATTTTTTTTTTTAAATGGGCATAATTGTTTAAGCTCAGTAACAACTTATTCACCCCCCCCCTCTCAGTTGTCCAACAATTGGTATCAGAGCCGGTTCCTTTTATCTAAGGGTATATCCTAGAGATTAAACATGACTATCCATGAAGGAACTTCAACCAATAAGGCCCCCCTATTCAATGGAACAAACTTTGCCTTCTGGAAAGTTAGGATGAGAACCTACATAATGGATTTAGGTGCAGATGTTTGGGATGTGGTAGAGATTGGTTATGTAAAGCTATTTGTACTAGCTAATAAGTATGAAAAGATAGAATTCATGTTCAACGCTAAGGCTATGAACGCTATTCTGAGTGGGCTTGCAGAAGTAGAATATGTAAAAGTTATGCACTTAGAAACTGCCAAAGACATGCGGGACAAACTCATTAGCAGTTATTAAGGTAATGCGAAGGTAAATGATGCCAAGCTTCAAACCTACAGAGTATAGTTTGAACAGATATAGGTGAAAGAAGATGAAACTATTGGGAAGTAGTTTCTGAGAGTTGAAGAACTAGTAAATGCAATGAAAGCACTTGGTGAAAAAATTGAGGAAGCTTCTTTAGTTCAAAAAAATTTGAGATCTCTGCCAGATAGGTTCAACTGAAAGGTTTCTTCTATAGAAGAACTTAATGATCTAAAATATTTGTCTTTTGATCAACTTCTAGGAATGTTGACTGTATATGAAATGAGGATAGTTAAATATAAACCCACCTATAAAGAAGCATCATTTAAATAAGATAAGAATGAGGATTTTTAGACTGATGAAATTGAATAAAAAATTGTGAGAAGACTAAAGAAAGGATCGGGCAAGTACCAAGGAAAATTTCCCTTCAAATGTTTTAACTGTGGAAAGATAGGTCACTTTGCATCTAAGTGTCCACAAAAAAAACATGATCAAAATTCTGAAGGTGAAAATAAGTACAAACCCAAGAGATTTGGTAAAAAGAAAAGTTTTTGTGTAAACAATGATGACTCTTGAAAAGACACATATAGTGACTCTTCCTATGAAGATAATATTAATGACTTTATGCTTATGTCCAAAGATTATTATGATAATAAAATCAAACGAAATGATGTTGACGATGAAGAAGCTATGGTTGACCTAGAAGGATAACTGATCAATGATCTAGAATAATTTTCTAGACTCAGATCTAAGAAGAAAAATAAAAAACTATTGCTGATACAGTTCGAGAAAGACAATAAAGAACTTGATGAAGACTTTGCCCTGCTAAAAGTGGAATTAGAAGAGGCAAAGAAAATAGAGGAAATTCTGAAACAACAGTTATCAGAAAAGAAGGCAAGATGTGAAGCCTTGGAATAAGAGGTAGTAAAAACCATAAAAGAGATGGAGAAGTTTAAAACATTGTATCTCCAAAATCTTCCAAGTATTAAAGCCACCGTAGAACTAAACGACATTCTGAGAAAACAAAAATCTCCTTTGTTGAATATTGGTTTAGGTTATGTAAATGGTTCAAGCAACAAACAACCAGAAAGAAAAGAGCTAGTAAAGATGATCGAGTTCCAAGTCAGTAGACAATCATACCATGAGAGTACTATGTCACCAAAATATAATAAAGATGAGATGATCCCTGATAAAAAAACAAAGAGATGAGAAGATAGAGCAACAAATGCCAAGAAAAAGGCCATCCTTCAGGTACCAAAATTTCTTCCATGGTTACTATTTTTACTGTTCTAATTTTGGTCATAAGATTGCAAATTTTCAAAATACGTTTAGAGACATGCAACTGAGGAGGTCAAGAGGTAAACCATATTTACAACATAGAACGAAGAATCCAATGAATAGACAACATAGCACCAATCAGTTTGACCTACTGAACAATGAGATAGAATGTTATAACTATCATAACTTTGGCCACAAAGCGACAAACTTCCATCTGAAGAAGTACAAGGTAGATCCAAGGATAAATCCTTTAGCTAAAAATGTCAGCACATGGAAAAAGAAAGACAGTGAAAATTGTGGTCTAGTACTTTCAGCTCAAAAATAAAAAGACCCCTAGTATATAGACAATGGATGTTATAAGCACATGACTAGAGACAAGGATAAGTTTTTGTCTATAAGTAAAGGAAAAACAAGAAATGTGACCTTTGGAAATGATGAACCAGGTAAAATCAAGGGTAAAAGGATGGTGAGATGGAAAAGGAAAAGCCTAAGATGTCCTGCTTGTAGATGGGCTGAAACATAATTTGCTCAGTGTAAGTCAAATGTGTGACAGAGGATGTGAAGTGGTGTTCACTTCCAAAGATTGTAAGATAAATTCTATAAATTCAGGACAAGTGGTGGCTAAAGGCATAAGGACAGATAATAATGTATATTTTCTTAAAGAATATAGAGAAGAGTGTCATCTATGAAAATATGATGAGAGCTTGTTATGGCATAGGAGACTTGGACATCTAAACTTTTACCACTTAATCAAGCTTTAAAATATTGAGGAAATAAAAGATCTTTTGAAAATATCAAAGCCACAAGATTCTATTTGTAAACCTTGTCAAGTAGGAAAGATAACCAGGACATAGTTTAAATCCAAGAACTCTACTTCAATAGAGAAACCACTCCAATTAGTTCATATGGATTTATGTGGACCATCAAGATAGGAAGGAATAGGGAAGGACAACTACTTTATGCTGATCATTGATGATTACTCTATACTTACTTAGGTTGCTTTTCTCAAAGAAAAGGTTGAAGCATTTGAGAAATTTAAGATATTTAAGGCTTTAAATGAGAATCAAATAGGAAAGAGGTTAAAGGCAGTAAGATCAGACAGAGGAGGAGAATTTATGTCAAGTGATTTCAAGGATATTTGTGATAAACATGGGATCAAAAGAGAATACACAATCCCAGGAACCACACAACAAAAAGGATTAGTTGAGAGGCAAAAAAGAATAGTTCAACAAATGGTCAGGTCCATGATGAATGAGAAGAACATTGGTCAAACCTACCAGGTAGAAGCAATACACACAACAATCCATATTCTTAATAAAGATCATCTCAGACCACACAGTGACAAGACACCTTATGAACTATGGCATGGAAGACCTGCTACAATCAAATACTTTAAAGTCTTTGGGAGTAAGTGCTACATAAAGAATAATAATGAGAACCTTGGCAAGTATGATGGCAGGGCTGATGAAGGCATCTTATTAGGGTATGCTACAAACAATAAAGGATACATATACTATAATAAGAGGCTGCATAAATTGGTTGATTGTATTGACATAAAAGTCGATGAAGGAGTCCCAGTAAGAGATGTGAGCAATACTAAATAAACAACAAAGGATATATGTGAAGTTGAAGCTGAACATGTCCAAGAATAATAACAAGAAGACTCTGAGTCAGATGAAGATGAAAATACTCAGGTAGACTCAAATCAACAAACAACATCAAATTCTTCCTCCAGAATTACTGAAAAAAATCATCCTGCAAGTCAAATAATTGGTGAGAAAGAAAAAAGTGTACAAACCAGGAGAAGGATAATCAAAAACACCGAGCAATCACATATATCCTTCATATCTATGGTGGAACCCAAGAACTTCAATTGAACCAGTGAAAATGAAAATTGGTTGAAATCAATGAATGAGGAACTGGGTTAGATTGAGAAGAACAATACTTGGGAGCTTGTTCCTAGACCTACAGATAAGAATGTAATTGGGTCCAAATGGGTTTTTAAGAACAAAATAAATGAACAAGTACAAATTGTTAAGAATAAAGACAGATTGGTATGTAAGGGGTATGCACAAGTTGAAGGACAAGATTTTGATGAAACTTTTGCACCAGTCGTAAGATTGGAAGCCATCAGAATGGTTCTAGCCTATGCATGTCATAAGAAATTTATGTTAGGATATTTAGAAACTTAGGACTTAGTAATATCTACTTGGTCGATTGTGTCGTTAGGTAAAAGTTTGTTTTCTAGTGTGTTTCTTTAGTATGCATTAGTATGCATTTGTAGTTAGGAAATCTAATAGTCACGATATGTTCCCGACATAGAGTGATCTGATGGTTCATACTCTCCTCGATATTAATGACCATTGATCCGTGGCTTAGCACCCAATTGTTCCATGATATATATTTAAAGAGAATGGATGGTCATTTTTCGATGATCGATTGTGATAAACTGTCTTGTAAAATATCTCTGTAATATTTTTCTTTGCATTAATAAACTTCTCCAAGTGGTCGCGTTGGCTGGGGCCGTGCATGTTTCCCTGTAGGGGTTTTACCACATGAAAACATTGGTGTGCTGATCTTTGATCTGGTTATGTGAGTGGTTATTGAATGTTTTCATCCTCTATTGGAATACATGTGTTGTTGAACATGGTATCAGAGCCTGTTTGAAAACGCGCTCCTGTTGAAGATCGCGTTTGTGGAGATGAGTTTCCTCATCTCCACTTTATGTCATTTATTTACATTTCTAGGATGAGAGGATTGTTCCATTGCATCTGTAGCACTCATTTCAATCAGGAAAATTTTTCGTTTCACTCGAAAAGGTTTCCGTTTTCCCAAGATACGACCATTATAGTCAGATCCGGAGGTATAAAGCTTGAATGCACATTTTAAAAAAAATTTGCAGAGTAGTATTTTGGTTTTTCTTTATTTATTTTTGGGTTTCTACTCTTTTAGATATACGTATGCTATTTTCCCCATGCCCTGTGCAATCTCGGAAAATAAAAAACAGATAGGAAAAGGTGCATCTTCCGGGTAAGCTAACCGAGATCTAACCCTTGTTGTCATTGAGAAGAGGAATTTTTTTCTTGTGTGAAAAGAGTTTTTTTGAGCACACTCTCCAAGGTCATCTTCAAAAACAACAACAACAAAAAACCCCAATCCTCTTTATGAAAATTACAATATGTTTTGCTAGATCATTTGGTTAAAAGTTTCCTTATTAAGTAAGAGGTCTTGAGTTCAAGTCTCTTTTTTGTTACCTTTTTTGAAAAAGTTCATGCTAAAATTGTAAAGTGTATTTCACTTCAAGTATAAAAGTGAATCAGTATAAGTAGCTTTAATATTTTATTTTAGAGTTATTTATTTTGCATGCAACTTTTCTGTTATAAAGTAACTTCATTGTA
>ML810885.1:11421-23960 GCA_009831015.1 Picea engelmannii
GAGGAGATTCATTTTGGGGCCTCAATCATGCCTTCGGCTATCATTGAGAACCTCGATCTCGAAAAACCTTCATTTAGGCCCTCAAAATGGCCCCGGAAGTTAAAACTTGCTAAAAATAGTAAATTGCCAAAATGGCCAGAAAATTGTTTTGAGCCATTTGGAAAAGATGGGTGGCCCCCGATATCCACCTGGATCAGTATGAGGGACATTCCTCCCAACCATAGGGTTTGTTGTTCCATTTCTCTCAACAATAAGCCACCCTCAAGCTAGTCGGGTTATGAGTCCATAAGGAATTAATTCCTCCTAAGGATAGTTACTGTCCACTCAACAAACCAATACTTAGAACACTAACTCCTACAACAATTCCAATCACCATCTCTCTTTCCCCTCAACCTTGATGGAATACTGAGAAGGGGGGGGGGTGAATCAGTGTGAGAAATATTTACCACTTTTAACCACAATATGTAAACTTTAACTTTATCAGCAGTATTAAAGAGTTTATCATTAGCATTCAATAAATCATCAACAATATAAATCAACATTGCATAATAAGTAACCACGGATACACAATACACCAGAATTTACGTGGAAACCCAAATGGGAAAAAACCTCGAAATTATTTATTATATATCAAATATTACATTCATTGGAAGAACCAACTTCCCAACTCTCCAACTACAACTGGAAGGAAGCTCCAACCCCCTATTTACAGGCTCCAAACTGAAGGAAGCTACAAATCCTTGATTTACAAGCTACAACTAGAAGGAGGTTCCAACACCCTAGTTTATATGATCCAACCTGAAGGAAGATCCAACTCCTTGAGTTCTCTGGCTCCAACCAGAGGGAGGTTATGACCCCCTGATTTACAAGCTCCAACCTCAAGGAAGCTCCAACACCCCGTGTTCTCCGACACCAACTAGATGATCCAGATTTATGAGCAGAATGAAATGAAAACAAATATTTATAATATTAACATAGAGACACAGTGAATAATAACAGAGATACAATAAAACTTGACTTCTATTAAATAAGAAATATGTTGAAACTGTAAAATGTAGATTGAAAACAATCTTTCTAGAATCGTGGAAACTTATCTCTGAGAAGAGATGTGACAACTATGCTCATTCACAAGAAGATGAGTACAATGAGGCTCTGAAATCCTTTTTACAATAAGCATATGTTGGCCCTTGAACATGTTTTGAGGATCCTTGGTCATGTTTGACCTACTTTGGGACTTCTACAGGCTGTCGAAGGCGGAGCAAAAGTCGAAGCGGAGATCGCGGGATCTCGGCCCCTTTTTAGGGATTTTTTGGTTTTGGTCTTATGTGACGGGTATGGGGATGTTGGCCCATGGGTTTACCCAAGTTTAGGCCCTTTTTGTAATGAATAAATAGAAATCTAGGTGACGTAGGAAGTAGTTTGATCTATGTGATCGAAGAGAGGCTAGACACTGTGCTAAGTGCAACTTGTAAGTGCTTTGTGCATGCTATGTTGAGAACTTGCAGAGCTAATTGCAAGTGATTGTAAGATACTGTGAAGAGGCTTTGTGCTATAACTCAGGGAAGGAGGATCTAGTGGAGTGCGTGCAGTTCTCCTGTCCTCTGTGGAGTAAGATATCATGGCTCTGTGCATGTAGAAGATTGACATAAATAAATAAACAAGAAGAGTTGATGGACGTAGCCCCAGGGTGGGGGTGAACCACGTATATCCCATGTTGTGGTGGCTTTATGCTTTATGGTTGTTCTTTTGTTTAGGTGGTTAAATGCTTAGTGCACTGATGTATGCTTAGAAGAATCTAATATGGTAGCTTAGTGCTGAATAATGTGAATGAATGCTAGATATGATCTATGTTGGTATGCTTAGTGCTTGAATCTATTGGATCTGTGTGAATACTGTGCTGATCTATTGTTAGGGTTTAGTTACACTATAAACTAAGACTAAATATTAATGAACTATAACTATTAAGTTCTCTGTTAAGGAGTTACAATCACATATCTGTATCCCAGCTAAGGTTGCAAACATCTAAGTCTTGCAACCACCCCTGCCTCTAACTCAGGTGAGGGTTTTGTTGGTGCATTGTTGTAAGTGTTGAACCCTGGGTCTACCCCCATTCCAAAAAATGGTTCCATTGTCGGGATCTGAAACTGTGGTTGCTGGGAACTGAAGGAGAGAAATCTCTTTGCGTAGATCTGTTGCCCTAGTGCGCAATATTCTACTTGACCTATGAAGCTTTGTGCCAAGAAGAAAAGTCAGAAAAGAGGTAAGACCTGAAAGATTTGTGCTCTGATAAAATTAAAGTAAGAATTTTTGGTTAAAGAGGTAAGATCTTAAAGCTTTGTGCTCTGATAAAGGTAAGAACAGTGAAGGGTTTTGATTGAAAAGGTAAGATAAGTGAAAAATTTTGTTTCAAAAGTATGGATCTAAGTATGTTTGATAAATTTTGTCCTAGCTTGAAAAGTAGGGCACAACTAGATGAAATAAGGTTTGATATGAGTAGATCTAACAAAAATAGTGAACGATATGTTATTCCTATGCATAAAAAGAATGCTTGGACTAACAAATGGATGCAAGACCCTAGAAAGAATTTTTTGCAGGTTAGCTACTATGATCCTAGTGCACAGTACATGAAAGGTTGGGGATCATTTCAAAGAAAAAGAAGACTAACCCTTTGTTACAGTTGCAGAAGACCGGGACATCTTGCTAAGGAATGCTTTGGTAGAAGACCTAGTTGTCTTTGTTGTAAAGCCATGAATCATGAATTTTTAGATTTCCCTAGAATGATTTTTTAAGCTCGAAACAATGAATATGAGACAAGAAAACCCTAAGGGAGGTCAAGAAACTGAGACCATGGAAGAACCTCAGAGAGAATCAGAGAATGCATTGCTACAAATGAAAGAAACCCTAAATGATCACAGAAATATAAACTTATCAGAGATCTTCCAAGAAAAAGAATGCATAGAAGCAAGAATAAGAGACTTCGACATTGAGTGTGTTTTGGATGAAGAAACACAGGTAAATATCATGACAAAAAGAACTTGGAAAACTTTAGGAAAGCATGCTATGATTCCTTCATTGGGAGGAATATGATTATTTAGAGGAAAGTTGATAACCCTATGTGGAAGACTCACCCAGATATCTATGAGTGCTCATGGAACCTCGACAGAGGAAGATTTTGAGATTGTTAAATTTATTGAGAACAATGCCCCATTTGCTATATTACTAGGAAAACCTTGGATTGAAATGGATCAGACCAGAAGGAAAGAAGAAGAAGTCTTAGAGCAGAAGAAGCAAGAATTAAAATATTTTATGACTAGGAGGATAACACACTTGATTGAAGAATAGGAAAATAGATCGAAACTACTTAGACCCAGAAACTTGGATGTCGAAGTTGAAAGAACACAAGCAAACTCACGGACGAGTAGAACACCTACCCTAGATAGAGAAGACGTATTACTCTCTGACCCTATGAAAGAATCTCAATAGCGTGAAGGTACTATGCCAAAAGGAGATAAGAATCAGAATGTAAAGAGGAATACCGAGACGAAGATCACCGGGAAGAAGGCTAGAAAGCTCAGTAAGAAGAGAGAAAATATAGAAAGGTTACAGAAGGTTCCAGAGGGGACTTCGCAGAAGGAAGGTTTGCAAGACTGGAACTTCGTCGAGATATCAGAACAACGCAACATGGAACTTCGCCATGGCAAAGCGATATAGCTGTTGAAAGAATTATAACCGTTAGACCGATGACCCGAACGGTTAGAACAATAGTAATGACCCGAAGACTCACAATCATACCGTTGGGACCGTGCCACAACGGATATAACCGCATTGATGAAGGCCTTTCATCCATTGGAGAGATCCGTTACATCATGCCTACTTAGTCCGTCGACTGTTGCACCGAGAACACTTTTTTGAATTGCATACAATCCAAGTCATTGCTACCACACTATGTTTATTGAGATCGACATCTGGTCCATTTCATTACGCACTCATTCATCCACCTGAGTTATCCGATCTAAGCGTGTATGCCAGAAGAGATTAGCACCACAGAGAAATTCGTCGAAGAAGTTCTCATCGATATCATGGTCGAAAAAGTAATGTCTGTGGGTATTCAAGCATCATAAACGAGAGGAGTGCAAGCCTCTCCATCGACTGCTTGTAGATTCGGACCATCCCGACCAGCAGCAAAGAGGAGAACCAACCACTGAGATGACTTGGAAAATGTGAAGCTAATCCCGACCATCCTATGCGACTACATCCCGCCTCTGGCTGGCGCGGTGAGTCATGACAGTGTATCGAGAGACTTTGATTATACCTTGGTTACTGCATACCTTCCGAAGGGGATACGTGCAGTTAGAGCATAGCAGGATAAGATCGCGACGTTGAAGTTCAACAACTTCAACCTAGGAGACTACAAGAACCATAGTATGCTCACTCCTTACAAATACTTGACCAGGACGAAGGGGAATAACTTGAAAATAATCCCCCAGCCATGGAATATGAACCTCACGCAGTCCACCCTCTTGAATGTAATGAAGATTCCACACTTTGGAAGGCACCAGGAGGTTAACGCCTGTGTTAATCTCCTGCTCTCATGTTACCATGGTGGCTACCTATGGCTATACCGACACATCATAGTCGATCTAATGTTGATCCATAGGATTACTGGATTAAGCATGCAGGGACCCGACCCGCAGGACGTCTACCCAGGGAAGGCTACAGATCGCGCATTGGCACATAAGATCAAAGAAACATATGGATATGTAGAAAAGGGAATGTGAGGCTACAAGGTAACTTCCATCCAGAATGGCACAGTGCGCTTGGCCTTCCAGGTGATCACATGAAAGCTTGTAAGAAAGAACGGACTTACACAGGTCACAAGATTCATTGTTGACCTCGCCAGGAAATGTGTAGAAGAAATCCAGATGAACTGGGCGAAATACTTGGTCAACCAGTTGGAATTAGACTGTCGCCGAGCTCAGGATCACGGCTATGAGTTCCACTTTAGCTATCTTTTGATCCTCATCACATTTACCGCTTGCGAGATGCTGGAAGGTGCGACCTTCCCGGACATTGAGTCATTCGAGCCACTCACTGTGAAGTTCACCACACTCTAGTACTCGAGCGATATGGGAAAACAGTGGCATTCGAACGCGATATTTCATACATATTATCTCCAACTAAAGAGGGCTATCAAAGCTATCCCTCACATGATGCCAAACACCCTTCATTAGTTCCAACCCCTCATGAAGTTCCACGCAGATCGACACTTCATTTATATCACCATGCATGCTGATGAGCATAAAGAAGAACTTCAGTCATACTACAAGCTCACAGAGGAGGACCTCAAAGAGATAACCAAGGACTGGTCTGCAGAGCTCCTCATCCTCGTTGACCTCATAGAAATGTCAGACCCTAAACTAATCGACATCCCTGAGACCACTCATGAGGCAAAGGATACTCCTGGACCCAACAGAAGGAAGAAGACTGAAGAGGTCCAAAACTTGAGCAGCGCATCGGAAGAAACAACTTCTGTATCACTTAGTCGAGGGGGTGATGACGAAGTAGACCAAAAATAGACTCATGAAAAAGAATATCAGCAGAAGAAGGGCGAAGTAACACTGCCTAGGGATCGTATTGATGAGGTTGATCCCTTGAAGAAAAGGAAGGTTTCCCCCATGAAACCCACTTCCCGAAAGAAATCCAGAGCCACCTTGACTAAAATGCAGAATGTGCTCACTGTAGATGACTTCGACTTCATCATCGCAGCTGTAGTAGATACCTTGTAGGAAATCTTCCAGAAACATGAATCCAAGCAGGAGGAGATGTATGCCAGGATCAAGGTTGAACTCAGAGGGGTACAATAGGCCCTTCAATCTAGCCACGCAGTATCCACTGCATCCCCACCATTAGAAGAATCAGAGTTGGGAGATGAGCCTGCCCAACTCTGTAGACTAGCTGATGTGATTGAAGCTCACCTTCATCAAGCACAAGCTGAGAAAGACCAGGCCACAGTAGCCCTAAAACAAGCCCAAGAATAAATGGTAGAGCAACGTGAGGTCGCACAAAAGGATAAGGATGACCCTCAAGCCAAGTTTGAAGAAGAGAGGGCACAGGTCAAGAAAGAAAAAGAGAAGTTGCTTGCATAGTAGCTTGGAGTCAAAGAAGTAGTCGACAAAGCACTTCTCTTTCTCATGGGCTTAGAGCCAAAGGCAGAATACCGAGTGGAGCATAAAGTAGCATAGCTCGCGGAAGCTATCCAACAACTTCAACAAAAAATAACAGACTTAGAGCTACAAATAGTGCCCAACACTCCGCCAGATGTATGATATCAAAGAGAAGAAACTGCTCGAAGCATAGTTGAGAGAATCAAGGCCCTCGCCATGGAATGTAAACAACTAAGTGATCGTAGTGCCCAGACTTATGAGCGACTCATTGAGGATCCAGAACTGAAGGCATTGGAGTCACAGCTCCAGGAGGCAAAGAAGCAAGAAGAAACAGTACAGACATAGTTAAACCCCCTGTCAACCGTTGAGAGGATGAAGCCATCCCAAGAACAGTGCACTTCTCAACAACAGGTCCACACCATTCAGAGAAAAATCATGGAAGTGACTCAGAGGCTCCAACCAACACAGGATGAGGCTTGCCAAATATTCGCAGAGATTGAAGGCCGAGGAGCAGAATTGGAGCAAGTCGTCACTGTAGCTAATCAACGTTTAGAGGGACCTATCAACGAAGCAATAATCCAAGAGTTCACTGAATAGGAGTTCATGGTGCAACAACAAGTCGAAGCAGCTCAATCCAAGCTCAAGGCTTTTGAAGTAGAGCTACCCAGACCAGATTGACTCAGGATGAGTCACAGGTGAGTGTTGGGGGCCTGTTGGCCCTTGACCAAGTTTTTAGGATCCTTGGTCATGTTTGAACTACTTTTGGGACTTTGATAGGTTTTCAAAGGAAAAGTGAAAGTCAAATCAGATATCGCGGGATCTCGACCCCTTTTTAGGGATTTTTGGGTTTTGGGCTTATGTAACAGGTATGGGGATGTCGACCCATGGGTTTACCCATTTTTAGGCCCTTTTTGTAATGCATAAATAGAAATCTAGGTGATGTAGGAAGTAGTTTGATCTATGTGATTGAAGAGAGGCTAGACACTATGCTAAGTGCAACTTGTGAGTGCTTTGTGCATGCTATGTTGAGAACTTGCAGAGCTAAGTGCAAGTGATTGTAAGAGACCGTGAAGAGGATTTATGCTGCAACTCAGGGAAGGAGGATCTAGTGGAGTGCACGCAGATCTCCTATCCTCTGTAGAGTAAGATATCATGGCTCTGTGCATGTAGAATATTGACAGAAATAAATAAAGAACATGACTCGATGGACATAGCCCCAGGGTGGGGGTGAACCACGTATATCCCGTGTTGTGGTTGCTTTGTGCTTTATGGTTGTTCTCTTGTTTATGTGGTTAAATTCTTAGTGGACTGACATATGCTTAGAATAATCTAATATGGTAGCTTAGTGATGAATAATGTGAATGAATGCTAGATATGATCTATGTTGGTATGCTTAATTCTTGAATCTATTGGATCTGTGTGAATACTACGTTGATCTATTGTTAGGGTTTAGTTGCGCTGTAAACTAAGACTGAATATTAATGAACTATAACTGCTAAGTGCTCTATTAAGGTGTTACAATAACAAATATTTGTCCCAACTAAGGTTGCAGACATATGAGTCCTGCAACCACCCCTGCCTTTACCTCGGGTGAGACTTCATCTGCTTCGCAAGTGTTGCTGAAAGGGCCAATAGTTAGGGTTTTGTTAGTGCGTTGTTGTAAGCGTTGAACCTTGGGTCTGCCCCCATTCCAACAACATCAATTCCAAAACCCTATACAATCAAAAACCTAACCCTAGGAGATGAAACTCCAAAGGTCACGTAGGCCCCGTTGGGGTAAGTTAGTACATTAACTTTCCAGGGTCATAACTTTTGCATACGATATTTGTTTTGCGTGCATAATAGCTCGTTGGAAAGGTATTGAGGAGGATATTCATTTAGTGGGATCAATAATGTCCTTAGTTATAATTGAGGTGCTCTATCGCGAAAAAAACATCGTTTAGGCCCTCAAAATGGCCTCGAAAGTTTAAGACCCGAAAAAACTACTAAAAATAGTAAATTGCCAAAAAATATGTTTTGAGCCAGTTGGAATAGGTGGGTGGCCATGAATATCCTCCTATATCAATCCTCCCCCATTAGGAATCAATGGTATCCATTGGGTTGAGTTCCTCCATCATATGCGGAAATTTCTGTTGAATTTGGCCTCGGGTGAGCCACTTACCTTGGTGCAAGAGTTGCCTTGCTTTGACAACCCGATAAAGATGGATTCATTGTTTTTGAGTGCGCTTGACTTTTTTTTCCATGATCTAATCAATGGATTCATGTTCCATGTAGTCAGGGTTGAGATCTATTGGTGTCAACTTCTCTACGATCTTCTAGTTGTCAAATAATGGTGGAAAATATGGTCGAAGGAGGTCCACATTGAACACTGGCTGCAAGCCAAGGAAGGGGGAATGTTGAGCTGAAAATCATTGTCACCCAAAACCTTGGTGATGGTGTAAGGTCCATAATGGAGTGGAAGAAGCTTCTGATGAGGCCCTGTAAGGAGTTCTTTCTGCAAGTGCAACCAAACTTTGTATCCCACCTGGAACTTGTGTGGCACCTGATGTTTATCACGACGCTGCTTGTAATTGGCATTGGACTTCTGTAAAATATCCTAAACCTGTTGGAGGATGTGATGAATCCTCTCAATGAATCAAGAGTCTTTGTCAACTTCAGTCGGATCATGTGATGATTCGGTCTGTGTGGCCGCAAGGTCTAGTGAAAAATCCATGGGATCCAATGGTTGAAATCCCAACCCCACCTAAAAGGGGATGTGGTTGGTTGAGCTATGTATGGCTCTGTTGCAGTTTTGATGAACATAAGGAATAATCTTGTCCCATGTGCGGGGGTGCTTGGAATTGTACATCTACAGGATATGCATGATCATCCAGTTGACAAACTCATTTTGGACATCCATCTGGGGGTGGAAGGCAATGGATTTGGTGATCTTGGTGTCCAACAGTGACCAGAGGCTCGACTAGAATGTGCTGAGGAACCGGTTGTCCCAATCTGAGATAATAGTTTTTTGGATACCAAAATGTACCCATACTCGTTCAAAGAAGAGCTTGGCAATGACCTCCGTTGTGATGCTCTTCTTGCAGGTAGCCGGAACCACCATCTTGGAAAAGAAATCAACAACCACAAAAACATAGTCATTTTCCCGCTTGGTGAATGGAAGGCCTAACATGTATTCCATTTGTTGGTTGTGGAGCCTGATTATGTTCTTGATTTAGAGTTCCTTGATTTCAGCCGTGTTTATACCCCATGAAGACTTTACACCCTAGAAGTATGTGCACTCTTCCACACGGGGGAGTGCAGAGGGGCGGTACCCCCTCTGCGGGGTCCGAGGGGCCTATCCCCGCAGTTGGGGGGTTCGGGGGCGAAGCCCCTAAAGGAAAAATTGTCTTGTAAATGTATATTGTAATTTCATTGTAAATCTGGACCGTTCATTATAAGGTCGCAGATCTAACTGTAGAAATTATGTTAGGGTTTTTTTTCCCTAGAAGGCAACCCTCTGTTATGAGGGAAATGTATTGTAGCTATTCATTATGGCGGGTATTGTATTATGAGAGAGGAGACAGTGAGAGAAAGAAGAGGAAGTTACAACGGGTTTTGTTGTAGTTTGTATACCTTCATTTGCTAGATACTAATAAAGGAAGGACCTGGCAATTTCTCTAGTGGACGTAGCCCACATTGGGTGAACCATGTAAATCTGTGTCTCTCTCGTATTGTGTATCTTCTATGTTTTGTTTCCGCATTTTTTTTATTTTATTGCTCCGCGGTCCTATTTTTTCTAACAACTGGTATTAGAGAGAAAGGTAACTCGTAGGAAAAGAGGGTTCCTGGTTTGAGTGAGAGCAATGTCGGACGATGGAAAGTTTAGGGTCGAGAAATTTAACGGCCAAAACTACCAGTTATGGAAGATGCATATGGGAGATTATTTATATTAGAAGGATCTATTCCGACCATTGGGCGGAGTAGCAAAGAAGCCGACGACAATGAAGGATGAAGAATGGGAGATTCTTGATAGAAAGGCTCTAGGAATGATACGGTTGAGCTTGGCAACGTCGGTGGCTTTCAATATTTTGAAAGAAAAGACAATGAAGGATATGATGGATGCATTGGCTAAACTGTATGAAAAACCCTCGACGTCTAATAAAGTATTTCTAATGAAGAGATTATTTAATATGAAGATGTCATAAGGTGGGTCTGTTGCAGATCATTTAAATGAATTTAATACGGTTACTAATCAACTAAGTTCTGTAAAAGTGGACTCTGATGATGAGGTTAGGGCTCTTCTAATCTTGTGCTCATTGCTAGAAAGCTGGAATGGCTTGGTCATGGCTGTAAGTAACTCTGTCTCTAGTTCAAATACTTTAAAATTTGATGATGTTGTTTGTGTTATCCTTAGTGAGAAAATACGAAGGAAAAGCACAAGTGAGACATCAGGTAATGTGTTGAACATGGAGAACAGGGGAAGACAAAAGGATAGAGGAAAGGGCTCAGGGAACCGCATGAATTCTAGAAAGGGTAGATCCAAATCCAAACTTAGAAAGATAGAGTGTTGGAATTGTGGGAAGAAAGGACATCTGAAGAAAGATTGCAGAGCTCCAAAGAAACAAAGAGATGGACAACAGGAGAGAAATCAGGAAGCAAATGTAATAGGTGATGTGTTACAAGATGCTTTGATTCTTTCTGTAGATAATATTTCTGAGTCTTGGGTAGTGGATTCGGGGGATTCATTTCATGCCACACCCCATAGGAAACATTTTCTAGATTATGTTCAAGGTGATTTTGGACAGGTTCATTTGGATGATGATGCACCATGCAAAATTATTGGAATGGGGAAGGTAAAAATAAAGCAACACAATGGAAACCAATGGTTGTTGAAAGCGGTAAGACATGTTCCAGATTTAAGGAAAAATCTAATTTCAACAGGGCAGTTGGCAAGTGAAGGTTGTGTATCCGTATTTACAAATAAGACGTGGAAGGTCATCAAAGGATCATTGGTGATAGAAAAAGGAGAGAAGGTAGGTACATTGTATTTATGTACTGGTAATATTGACTCTTCTATCTCTTTAGCTTCTACATGAGTGGATATAGCACTGTGGCATCATAGGCTGGGACACATGATTGAGAAGGGTATGCAGATACTTCACAAAATAAATTTGTTTCCAGATCTTAAACAAATTCAGTTGGACTTCTGTGAGCATTGTGTTTATGGAAAACAAAAGAGAGTCAAATTTCTCAGAGTTGGAAAAGAAAAGAAGAATGAAAGGTTAGAGCTTGTGCATACAAATGTATGGGGACCAACTCAGGTATCATCTCTTGGTGTCTCTCGTTATTATGTTACTTTTATTGATGATGGAACTAGAAAAACTTGGGTTTATTGCATTCAACAAAAATATGATGTTTTTGATACTTTTAAGAAATGGAAAGCTTTAGTTGAGGATGAGACAGGAAAAAGTTTGAAGTGTCTCAGATCAGATAATGGAGGTGAATATTGCAGCAAAGAGTTTGATGATTTTTGTTCATACCATGGGATTCGTAGAGAGAAGACAGTTCCAAGAACACCACAAGAAAATGGTGTGTCATAAAGGATGAACAAGACAATCATGGAGCGTGCAAGGAGTATGCGATTGCATGTTGGTTTGCCCTTACAGTTCTGAGAAGATGTTGTAGATACTATGGTTTACTTAATAAAAAGAGGACCTTCAAGCTCTTTGGATGGTAGAATTCCAGAGGAGGAATGGACAGGAAAAAAGGTAAACTGTTATTTTTTGAAAACTTTCAGTTGTGAAGCATTTGTCCATATTGATAAAGAAAATAGAACAAAGCTTGAGTCTAAATCCAAGAAGTGTACCTTTATTGGATACAGTGTTAATGATTTTGGTTATCGATTATGGGATTATGAAAATAACAAAATCATTAGGAGTAGAGATGTCATATTCAATGAGAAGGTCATGTACAAAGATCAGTTGCAGGGAAAGAAACAGGAAGAAGAAAAACAAGAATACACAGTGCTTGATGAGATCACTGAAAAAGAAATTCCAAAGGAACTTGAAAATCAAAATGTACAGCAACAGAAGCAACAGGTACCTCAAACACCTGCAAGTGTTGTTAGAATATCTACCAAGTTAAGTATGTTGGAAGATTGGTTGTTGTCATTGATGTCAACCCTAGTCATGGGTTTTGGACCACAAGATTGATGAAGTTATTTGGACATGAAGGAAAATGCACATGCAGATAAAAAACCCATGGATGGATAGTATACATCATGCTCTTTCCGGTGGTATGTGGCACGTCACGTGGATCCTCATGGTTGAGGAGAAATGAATTTTTGAAGATGACAAAGTGAATTGTACATGTAGGCCCTGAAGACAATTAAAGAAA
>ML810885.1:28799-52874 GCA_009831015.1 Picea engelmannii
AACAGTTAGATGTAAAAACAACTTTTCTCCATGGGGATTTGGAGGAAGAGATTTATATGCAGCAGCCACATGGGTATGAGGTCAAAGGGAAGGAGAATTTGGTATGCAGGTTGAAGAAGAGCTTGTATGGCCTAAAGAAAGATTCAAGGCAGTGGTATTTTAAGTTTGACAGGTTTATGACAGAATAGGGTTATAGTAGATGCCATTCTGATCACTGTGTTTATTTTAAAAGGCTAGAAAATGGAAGCTATATTATCTTGCTATTGTATGTAGACGACATGCTTGTTGCAGGGTCTAATATGCAGGATATAAATATTCTCAAGAAGGAATTAGCCAATTTATTTGAAATGAAGGATTTGGGTGCTGCAAAGAAAATCCTTGGCATGAGAATAACAAGAGACAGGAAAAAATGCAAATTGACATTGTCTCCGGGTGAGTACACAGAGAAGGTGTTGGAGAGGTTTAGAATGCAGAATGCAAAACTAGTTAGTACACCTTTGGCCAACCATTTCAAATTAACTATGGAAATGTGTCCCAAGACACAGGAGGAGATAGAATACATGTCCAGGGTCCCTTATTCATCAACAATTGGCAGCTTGATGTATGCAATGGTTTTCACAAGACCAGATATTGCACATGCAGTGGGAGTTGTGAGCAGGTATATGAAAAATTCAAATAAAGAACATTGGGAGGAAGTAAAGTGGATTCTCAGTTATTTGAGAGGTACTGCTACTCATGCATTATGTTTTGGAGGTTCAGACACTTTTCTACAAGGATATGTTGATTCAGATATGGCAGGTGATAAAGATAGCAGGGGGAGCACCACAGGGTATGTTTTTACTATAGGTGGAACAACAATAAGTTGGATTTCGAAACTGCAAAAGGTTGTTGCACTTTCAAAAATAGAGGCAGAGTATGTTGCTGCTATAGAGGCTAGTAAAGAGATGATTTGGTTACAAATGTTTATGGAGGAGTTGGGAAAGAAGTAGGAGAATAGCAGGTTATACTGTGACAGTGAGAGTGCAATTCATCTTGCAAAGAACTCAGCCTTCCATTCAAAGACTAATCATATACAATTGAGGTACCACTTCATACGATCCACCTTGGAAGATGGAAATTTGAAGTTGGAAAAGATACACACTAGCCAGAATCCTGCAAACATGTTAACAAAGGGAGTAACCAGAGAGAAACTTTGTTCCTGCTCAGTTTCAGTTGGTCTTCAAGAATGAATATGAAGATGAGAAATTTTCCATGTCCAAGAAGGTTCAGAGTCCAACATATACAACAACAGTGGGGTTGTTGAGATTAGTCTCCAAGTAGGAGATTGTTGGTTGTCGAGCCTGATTATGTTCCTAATTCAGAGGTCCTTGATTTCAGCTGTGTTTATACCCCATGAAGACTTTACACCCTAGAAGTATGTACACTCTTCCACGCAGGGGAGTGCAGAGGGGGGGTAACCTCTCTGCGGGATCTGGGGGGCCTATCCCCCCGGCTGGGGGGTTCGGGGGCGAAGCCCCCGAAGGAAAAATTGCCTTGTAAATGTATATTGTAATTTCATTTTAAATCTGGACCATTCATTATAAGGTCGCAGATCTAATAGTAGAAATTATGTTAGGGTTTTTTTTCCCTAGAAGGTAACCCTCTGTTATGAGGGAAATGTATTGCGGCTATGCATCATGGCAAGTATTGTATTATGAGAGAGGAGACTGTGAGAGAAATAAGAGGAAGTTATAGTGGGTTTTTCTGTAGGTTGTATCCCTTCATTTGTTGGATAATAATAAAGGAAGGACCTAGCAATTTCTCTGGTGGATGTAGCCCACACTAGGTGAACCATGCAAATCTGTGTCTCTCTTGTATTGTGTATCTTCTATGTTTTGTTTCCGCATTTTTTTTATTTTATTGCTCCGCGGTCCTGTTTTTTCTAACACCATTGAGATGGATTCCCAGGGCCTATCAGGAGTAGGCAAAGGGGTGTACATACCCTATTTCTTGGTGGTCAGTTTGGCAATAACGCAGGAAGTGTAGGACATGATATACTTTTTGATATCCCATTGAAGCTTCGGCTAGTAAAAATGTTGTTGCAACACTACCACTATATTTTCCAGGCCGAAATGTCCTTCCACTTGACTATAGTGGGCTTCCCAGATCGTATTTTCCACTTGCTTGATGGAACAAAGAGATGGCATAAAAACCCATCCTGAATATGGAAATTAGTGACAATTGTGTTGGTGCCCAACATTTGGTAGGTGGTGGTGAAGTTAGGATCTTTTTCATAGAGGTGGGGCCATTCAGAGGTCTCATGGCTGTAAGAGTCTAGGACCATGTTGAGTGCCGCAACTGAAGGTTGACTGAGGCAATCGACGATATGATTGGTACTACCTGTCTTATACTTGATGTTGAGGTGGAATTGTTTCAAGTATGTGGACCACTTATGATGGTGCCCATTCCACAATTTTCCTTGTGTCTACATAAACTACAATAGCTTATGATCAATGTGGATGATTATCTCCTTCCCGACAATGTAATGCCTCCACTGGCGAAAGGATTTCACAATGGAGTACATTTCTTTGTCATAATTATAGTACTTACATACAACATTTGATAGCATCTCACTATGATAGGCCACAGGGTGGCCGTGTTGGGTCAGAATTGCGCTCACAACATAGTCTGAGTCATCTATGTTGATCTCAAAGGGTTGTTGTAGTTTAGGTAATGAAAGTACTAGGGATGAGTAGAAGCGTTGCTTCAAATCATTGAATGCTTGTTGTTGGGATAGACCCCACACAAACCTGGCCTTACCACCACCCCCGGTTACTTGGTTGAGGGCCCATGCAATATGGAAGAATCCCAACATGAACATGCGATAGAAATATGCAAGGCGTAAGAAGCTCTAAATCTCAGTGAGCGTGGTTGGGGATGGCCAGTCACGAATGACCTAGATCTTGATTGGATCCACATGCACACCCTTCTCATCAACAATGTATTCTAGGTATTGGACCCTTCCCATGCTGAAGGAGAATTTTTCCAAGTTAGCATATACTTGTTGTTGCTGAAAAGTGTGTAGAACCTGTTGGATATGCTGCAAGTGATCCACCCAAGTCTTGTTGTAGATGAGGATGTCATCGAGATAAACCACTACAAAATAATTGGTGAAAGGTCGCAAGATATTGTCCATCATACTCATGAAATTTGTTGGGGCATTTGTCAAACCAAAAGGCATGACCAACCATTCAAAAAGAATCTTGTTTTGACTTGAAGGCAGTCTTCCATACATATGTCTGCTCTATTGGGACCTGATGGTAGCCAGACTTCAGCTCAATCTTACTAAAGTATTTTCCCCCCTTGAGCTGATCAAGGAGATCGTCGATTCATGGAATTGGGTACCAGTTCTTGACTGTGATCTTATTTAGGTCCCAGTAATCAATGCAGAGTGTCCAGGTCCCATCTTTTTTTTTTCACTAGCATGTTTGAGCTTCCACAAGGTGATGAATTGGGTCGAATGTGCCCCTTGTGGAGCATTTCTTGGATCTAATGCTTGATCTCCTCATTTTCTAATAGAGAGTGACAATAGAATATCCCATTGGGTAGCGGTGCATCAAGGGTCAGATCGATGGAATGCTTGACTTAACAGTGGAGAGGTACCCTAGTAGACAAGGAGAAGATGTCTTTGTATTCTTCCACGACCTTATCCACTTGATTTTTCTGCTTGGAGAGGTTGGTCATAGAGGCCTTGGTTGTGGCTGCAATATTTCTCTCATTCTGAGAGTGAATAATGAAAAAGACAAAATTCCCAATCTGAGAGATGACCTTCCTACATTGCTTGGTAGAGATCAAGGAAATAACACTAGGTGGGACTGCCTTGGGTATCATGTACAATTTATTGTTCAAAGTAATAATAACACTTCGAGGCCTAGACTCATATACAACATGACGTTTCCATAAATAAGGTTGGCCCAAAAGAAAATCACAAGATTCAAGGGAAGAAACATCACATAACACCTCATCTTTGAAGGGCTTGATGTTGTATGACATGCAACATTGTTGGTTGATGCGAAGATCGCTTCCTTGGCAGATCCATCCGATGGTGTAGGGTTGTGGGTGCGGCATTGTCAGCAAGGCCAACCGCTTGATGACCTCCACTGAGATGAGTTTCTTCTGGCTACCGCTATCAGTGATGAAGTGCAGTGGGGTGACTTTCACCCACATCTGTGAATGAAAGAGGCGCTCACCTTCCTCTGTCTCATCAGGTTCACCGGGCTGGATATTGGTGGCAGTAATTATGGAACTAGGTTCCACATCAATGATCTATCTACCTTTTTTTGGTTCTGACTCAAATTCGAAAATCACATTTGATTCAGAGGCTTTTACCTCAACCATCAATGAATGATTTGAGAGGCAATCAACATTGTTATGCCAGGAACTCTTATGGAAGTCACACCACTCCACGGTATCTTTCTTCATCTTTCTGTTGTCCTTCTTTTCTTATAGCTTGGACTGGTTGTCCTGAGGTGGTCCATCTTTGCTCTGCCCTTTTTTCTGTGGGTTGGGGATGCCCTTGCTCTGCTTATGCTATGAGGTCTTCCCAGACCCAAACTGTCGCATCTTTTGTTTAAGCTTCTACTTGATTTTGACATCATATCGATAGGCCATACCTAAGGATGAGATGTCCATAAACTCCATTTCTTCCTAGATGTATCTATGCAGAACACCACGATAATTGAGCTCACTATGTCTCTCAGTATATTTGATACCCATCTTGGTGTGCAAGGTATGGAAGATATTTGTGAACTCTTGCACTGCTTGGTCCATTTTGTATATAGGTCATCATAACTTCCAACAAGGTAGTATTGTTCCTTAATAACATCCCTGAAGGAACCCCAAGTGGGTGAAACTACAAATAATGTGGATCCCTCTATTTCCTTTTTCTCACATAAAGTCTCCAACCAATATTTGACATGGGGAATGACCTTGAGAAGCACATATGTAATATTTTATCTATCAGAAAAGTTGTGGATAGAAAAATACCCTTCTAGAAGGATTAACCATTTATCCATGGCATCTGCATATATTTGACCTTCAAATATAGGAATATAAAAATTGATCTATATCTTGAAGGGGGCGACGCCTCTGCTTGAGGTGGATTCATCACTTCTCGACAATCGTCGAAGGATTTGTGAAAATTTGTCCATCATCTCATTCCTTTGTCACTTGAGGGCCTCCTTGAGCAACATTTTGAAAGGATATCATGTCCCATCATCTTTATTTTTGCCTGACATGGACGGTTTCTTGGACATGTGAGAGTAGTTGTCCTCAATAGAAACAAGCTTGAGACCCAACTCTCTATATCTTGACCATGTCAGGGACATGCACTAAAACCCAACAAGGAGTAGGATGCTCTAATACCACTGATATGGATTTATGAGTGGAATGAAATGAAAACACATATTTATAATATTAACATAGAGACATAGAGAATAATAATAGAGATACAATAAAACTTGACTTCTATTAAATAAGAAATATGTTGAAACTGTAAAATGTAGACTGAAAACAAGCTTGCTAGAATGGGGGCAACTTATCTCTGAGAAGAGATGTGATGGATATTCTTATTCACAAGAAGATGAGTACAATGAGGCTTTGGAATCCTTTTTACAATAAACATCAATGCCAAAATCCTATACTTCCAAAAACCTAACCCTAGGAGATGAAATGCCAAAAGTCTTGTGGGCTTCGTTGGGGTAAGTTAGTACATTAACTTCATGGGGTCATAACTTTTGCATACGATCTCTGTTTTGGGTGCACAATATCTCGTTGGAAAGTTTTTGATGAGGAGATACATTTATGGGGCTCAATCATTCCTTCGATAATCATTGAGGTGATCGATAGCGAAAAAAACATAGTTTAGGCCCTCAAAATGGCCTCGGAAGTTTAGGACCTGAAAAAACTACTAAAAATAGTAAATTGCCAAAAATAAATTTGTTTTGAGCCAGTTGGAATAGGTGAATGGACATTGATATCCTCCTAGATCACCGAAAGGAGGCTACAACCCCCTTTCATTTCCTCGTCTTTCCTTCCTAAAATATAAGTGTAGGCCAAACTGTCACTACCATTGATATTGTCATTGATATATCAATCAACATGTCACTGTCACATCAACCTATCACATCAATCTATCACTCTCAACTTGTCACTGTCAACCAGTCACTATCAACCTCTCACTGTCACATCAACCTGTCACTTTCAACCAGTCACTATCAACCTCTCATTGTCACATCAATCTGTCATTGACATACCATCATCAACTTATCACCACCGCTAATACACAACATCAACGAAACCATATCCAAGATCACCAAGAACACCTCTCAACCAGATGCTCAACATCACCAAAACATGCCTCTAGTCATGTGCCAAGCATGTACCAAGATCACCAACATGTATCATACCATCACAAGATGAATGTACCAAAACATGTACCATACCATGTACCAAGCATGTACCATAGCATGTATCAACCATTTACATCAACACTTGTACCATACCATGTGCCAACACCTGTACCATATCATGTATCAACAAATATACCAAAACCTGTATCATATAATCAAACATGTACCAATATCTTCCATAAGCCAAGTACCATGAAGTGTACCTCAACCATATACCATATCACTCATGATACGTCTCAATCATGCCATATAACATGTACCATAAGATATCATCAATGATGTGCCTCAACAAAGTACATAACAACCAAGATCATATACCAAGTATATGCTTCAGCCATGCACCTAAGATGTTCCTCAAGCATGTGATATCATCACCATAACATATGCCAAACCAGATACCAAGATAGCCAAGAATGTGCTTCTAACAATGTATCATATCATCATCAAGGTGGACCATGCACAATCACTACCATGATATTCCTCAAGCATGTACCATAACAACATAAGCATAAGCTTCAAAACTAACACATAAGTATACCTCTGATCCTATAGCTGACCTAATACACAATAATACTGACTTGTAAACTTTCCTCATACCTCAGCAACTTGGCACTAGCATTTTCCCCAAATATGTCTTGTCCTCGTAGGACTAAGACTGTTTTCTAGTAGGGACTTGTGTGATGAGCCCTAGACAACCCGCAGGGGTTCCTTGCGGGACACTAGATGTCTGATCTACGAGGATCATATAAACTACGGTTTCCACAGAAATTCCCACTCTCCTCTGCAATCCCAAAACTCCCGCACTTCTCCCTCTCCGCTGCCTCATATTTCTCCATCGCAAGCTTGTTAATAGATCACTTACTCACATAGAAGATATTCAAATAAACTTGTGTGTGAATGTACTTATGAGAGACTTCTCGAGGTGTATATATAATTTTTCTAAGTAACCTCTTTCCTTAACTTTAGGGATTCTTTAACTTTATTGGTACAACCACTTTACCCTTTCATTAATTACTTGTAACCAATTAGGGGCTTGTTAACCATTCTTCGAGGATTCCAACTTCATGAGGGCATATCTCCCTAACAACGAGTAACTGCGTGACGTACCACCTACCGTTGGAAATAGAATGTCAAGGACTATTAATCTTTGAGTGCATTAATTGGATTTACATTGTCCTTCATGTCCTTATTTCTCAAAAAACTTTGGGTTCCATGACCACACCTATGGGGTTTCTTGTATACTTCTTTAAATGCAATCATCACATTCATTGACGTCAACCACTTCTGTTGACATCAATGACAAATGACATACCATCAATATTGACCACAAATCTGGGGAATCTCAACTTATCCAAGAGTTAACATCAATGACAACCAATTGTCCAACAAAACTTCACAACCCAGGGAATGTGATCCCCTTCTTTTCCATAAAATCCCTTAGTTTATCCCACTTCCCTCCAAGGCTCCAACACAGGTCAGCTAGGAAATCTCTTTATTGAGGACTCTAAGAATATTAACTATAAAAGGAGTTCTCACAACATCCTTCTCATGGGATTTGGAGAATTTTATCAACAAAAATGTCACTCCCTAGGCATGGAATCTTGGTTTTTAGCATAAAACACAACTTCACCAAGCTGCTTTTCCATACCCAGTATGTATTCCTTCTATTTCCAACACCAAACTCTCCTTTTTCTCTCCTTTTACAAGCTGTAAAAATTGTCCTCTCTCTATACTCAAATTTCCTTTTCTTCTTACATGCATGATTGACTCTCACAGTTCCCAAAAAATGGTTTTACTCGGCCCATGCTATCATAAAATAGGTGATATGACTTTTCCATAAACCTATGACATGAGTGAACTTAGCCCATACTTCAATATCTAGGTGAGATGAATTTTCCCACCAACCTCTTACATGCATTCAACCACCAATTTGAATAATTCAAAGGGGTAAATATTAATAATAAAATGATTTAGAAAAGTGGCTTTGGTTTGTTAGGCATGTGGGATTTCCCCTTGGACCCTATTTATGCCCCTCTCTTGTGGAATCATATCTCTTCAATGCTATCATCCCTCTCGTATGGAAACGAACAATGTAATATTATTAATTAGTGTATATATAGATTACAATGCTAGGCTCTTTGGCCTTTGATCAATACAAGCTCTTCAGCCCAAAACATACTGGTTCACTAGCCTATTTAACATATTTACATTAAAATTCACGGGGATTAAAACTAGGATGTTACATCCCCTCCCACTTATTTTTTAATTATCCTTAAGGCACATCACTATATAGGTGTACATATATATACATATTGAATTTTTACATTGATATACTCAATAATTCCATAGTATAATGATTCTTGTAGAAATTTCAACCAACAATCTCTCATTCCCCTCAGTCTACACAACCCAAGGAGGTGCACCCCCTTCTCTTCTCCACAATCCCTCAGGCTATCCCACTTCCCTTCTGGGGCTCCAACATAGACCGAGCAAGAAGGATCAAAGTTTTGTCTTTAGGAACTCCAACCACAATCATTTCACAATTTATTGACTCTTGTAGCCATTCCAATTAGCAAACTATCATTCCCATTAGTCTGCAAAAACCAAGGGATGAGATTTTATTCTCTGCATCATATTACCTCAAACAATCTCCATCCCTTCCCGGGCTTCAACATGTTGGACAATTAGTTTGGACAATTCGTTTTCATTGATGTCAACCCTTGGAGAGTGATCTTAGAGATTTTTTTCAACCCTTAGAAATTGACGTCAAACCTTGGAGAGGTCCAGATATGTTGGACAATTGATTGACATTTGTATGATCGGTATGATCGATATTGATGATGAGTTAGTTGGGTACATTTTATGTAGTCTACATGTAGACCTGGACATGAAGGTGTGGTTATGGGACCCAAATTTGGTTGAGGAATATGGTCATGAAGGATAGTGAAATTGTAGGGAAGACTATCATAGATGTATATTACATGTTGTGCCATTTCTGGTGATATGTGGAACGCCACGTGGTTCCTCGCGGTTAGGGAGATATGATTTTGTGAAGTTGGAAGCCTCGAAGAATGACCAAGAATCCCCTACTTGGTTACAAGTCTTTAGTGAAAGGGTAAAGTGGTTGTAACAAGAATGTTCAAGAAGCCCTAAAGTTAAGGAAAGAGGTTACTTAGAAAAAGTATAAATACACCTCAAGAAGTCTCTCATAAGTACATGATTTATACACACAAGTTCTTTGAATATCTATATAAGTGATCAAGTGATTCTTATATGAGGTAACCAAGGATATCTGAGGTGTTTTGTAGAGGGAAAATGAAGTAAATAAGGTCGAAATTGCAAGGGTGGATGAAGTCTTGTGAGGATGTGTTCTAAGGTATGTTATTTAAAGGTTGTCTTACCATTTTTGTTATAATGTTTTTTCTAGAATGATTCAAATAGATAAACCATGAGGCTATTGAGACAACATATCAAGGTATATCTGGTAGACATTTCATCTTCTGGGTCATTTTATTTTTGGAGATACACTCTGTGGAAGATAGGGTTTTTGGCTAGTCCTGGAACTAGTCTCAAACAAGTGTTATAGGTAAAAAGGTCATACATTATTCATAGAAGATAAAAATTCAGTGATACCACATGAATTGGATATATTAGAGTATGTGCTATGATGTGTGCAATTTTTAGATCTAGACATCAAATATTTCATGCGTGGCATGCTCTACAAGTTCGCTCTCTAGAATACAATAGAATTCAACAAGGTCTGCCATTTTTGTTATAAATCATTTTATGGGATGTTCCAAGCACTAAAACCTAGAGGAATTGTAGAGAAGATATTGCAGAATATTGTTTACCATTTCCAGACCTTTATTCATTACATGTATGGAGTTATGCTTGTTGAAATTTATGGTTTGTGACAAATCCAAAAACTAGTCCTGTGAGTCTAAGGTAAAGTTTGATGAAGATGTTATTCTCTTGTTGTTGAAGTTGAGGAAGGTTTGTAGGTCTGTGATAACATAAAACAGGTATGTTATAGAGTTACAAGTATGTTTATATGAATGTTTTGAGGGTTACATGTTGATTATGTCATGATGTATGGCATGAGTGATATGGTATATGGTTGAGGCACATGGTTTGAGGTACATGATTGGATGCATGTCTTGTTAATATTAGTATAATGATTGTTGAGGCATAGATTGGTTCTTGGTTTATCACATGATTGAGGTGCATGTTGGACACTTGATGTTGGCATAGTGCTTGAGGCACATCTTAGTGATATTGGCATATTGGTGGAGGTTTGGTGCATGGTTGATGCACTGGTTGTGTTACAACTTGATGTACATGGTTATGGTACAGGTTTGATGCATGGTATGGTATGAGTTCTAGTTGGTTGATGAGAAGATACAATTTGATGTGATAGTGACAGTGGCAGTGGAAGTGACATTAGCAGTGATAGTGGCAGTGTCAGTGGCAATGGCAGTGACAATGATTATGATAGTGATAATGACAGTGGCAGTGACAGTGGAAGCGATTTTGGTAGTGATAGTTGGTCTACAATTATATTAAAGGGTGGTAGGATGGGGCAAGGAGAGGGGGTTGTAGCCTCCTTCTAGTTGGAGCCAGAAAATTCAGGGAGTTGTAGATTCCTTTAGGTTGGATCCTGAGAATATGGGGTTGTATCCTCCTTCCAGTTGCAGCTGGAGAATTTGGAAATTGGTGCTTCCTATGAATGAATTCTTGATATATATAAGAAAGGATTATGTGGTTTTCTCCCATTTGGGTTTCCACATAAATACTAGTGTATTGTTTATTTGATGTGATGTTGTTGATCTAATGTTGCTTATGATTATATTCTCATGATATATTGAATGCAATCATAGATGATACATTGATGATAAGTGTTAGGATATTTAGACACTTATGAGTTAGTTAAGATTTACTTGGTCTAATATGTCATTAAGTAAAAGTGTGTTTCTTAGTGTGTTTATTTAGTATGCATTAGTATGTATTTGTAGTTAGGAAATCCGATGGTCACGATATGTTCCCGACATAGAGTGATCTGACGATTCATACTCTCCTTGATCTTAACGGCCATTGATTTGTGGCTTAGCACCCAATTGGTCCATGATCTCTATTTAAATAGCATGGAGGGTCATTTACCAATGATCGATTGTGAGAAAATCTCTTGTAAAATCTCTCTGTAATCATTTTCTTTTCATTAATAAATTGCTCCAAGTGGCTGCATTGGTTGGGGCCGTGGATGTTTCCCTGTAGGGGTTTTACCACGTGAAAACATCAGTGTGTTGATGTTTTATCTAGTTATGTGAGTGGTTACTGAAGGTGTTTGTCTTCTATTGGAATACCTATGTTGTCGAACATGGTATCAGAGCTTGTTTGAAGACCCGCTCCTGTTGTAGATTGAGATCGTGAAGATGAGTTGTATCATCTCCATTTTATGGAATTTCCATACATTTATGGGCTGAGAGGATTGTTCCATTACGTCCGGAGCACTCATTTCATTTAGGAACACTTTTCGTTTCACTCAAAAAGGTTTTCGTTTTCCCAAGATACGACCATTACAATCAGATCCAGAGGTATAAAGCCTGGATACGCATTTTTTAAATTTTTGCAAAGTTTTATTTTGATTTTATTTCAGTTTGTATTTTTTATTTCTGGGTTGCTATTCTTTTAGATCTGCGTATTCTATTTGCCCCGCGCCCTGTGCGATCTCGGAAAATCAGAAACATATAGGAAAAGGTGCATCTTCCGAATAAGCTAACCGAGATCTAACCCTTGTTGTCATCAAGAAGCGAACTTTTTTTCTTTTGTGAAAATAGTTTTTTTTAGCATGCTCTCCAAGGTCATCTTCCACAACAATAACAACAACATTGCCAATCCTCCTTCTAAACATTACAATATATTTTGCTAGACCATTTGGTTAAAACTTGCCTTATTAAGTAAGAGGTCTCGAGTTCAAGTCTCTCTTTTGTTACAATTTTGAAAAGGTTCATGCTAAAATTGTAAAGTGTATTTCACTTCAAGTATAAAATTGAATCACTATAAGTAGCTTTAATATTTTATTTTAGAGTTATTTATTTTGCATGCAGTTTTTCTGTTATAAAGTGACTTCATTGTAAAAGTGATCCCCACTTCTCTTTATAAAAGTGGGTCACTTCATAAAGCAACTTACACTATCACATGGTCAGTTGGTTATCATTTATGCCTTTTCTAAAAGGGCATAACTCTCACATCGGAAGTCCGTTTTCAGTGCCGTATGTTTTTTAAAACCGCATAATTTTTCGATATCTTTCCATCCAGATCATCAGTTTCAGTTTTTAAGACCATATTATCTACATATTTAATATGGCTTCTACAATTAATGTCTTTCTTACCAGCAACAACTACTTCCAATGGAAATCTCATGTGGAAGATTTATTAAGAAGTAAAGGCTTGTACCGGATTCCCTTGGGAAAGGAAAAAACACCCACTAATGCTGATAAGAAAGCCAAGTGGGATAATAGGAATGACGAAGCATGTGGAAAAATCAGAATGTCCATCTCTCCTGATTTAAGGTACCACCTTCAAGAAATTGATGACCCCAAAGAAGCTTGGGACAAGATTGAATCTGTGTTTGGTAAACTCAATATTATTCGAGCACAATAGTTAGAAAATCAAATATTGACCTTCAGTCCAAGTGATTTTTCTTGTCTTGGAGACTATTTATCTAAGTTTAAAACACTCAGAATTTTATGTGAAGAATGTAATATAAAAATGGAGGAAGAGCATTGCATCTATTTTATTCTTTCTAAGCTAGGTAGTGCATATTTTGTGTTTGTAACTAAATTTTATGCCATGAGAGAGGCTCTAGGGAAAGATTATGAAAAACCCACTCTTGAGTCCTTTTGTGCTTCTTTGATTAGAGAGGAAGATAAGCTTATATGACTTGGAGTAATCAACACTGCAGGTACCTCTAACAAAGCCTTAGTTGCCCAACAGAAAGATAAACCCAAGTATCCCAAGAAGCAACATCCTTGCTACAACAACAAGCAATATAAGGGTCCCAAACCCGCCCAGATAGCTTTAGCTTCTAATGGTGACAAAGGAGGAAAATATAAAAATAAGAATACTAACAAACATTGCAAATTTTGTGATAAAGATGGTCATGATGAGTCCAAATGTTTCAAGAGGATGGCATCTTTAGAAGCAGCGACGAAGAAGCACAAAATCAGTATTGATTCTACTTCTTGTTTTTCTTCTCATGGACATACACTTTCTTCATCTGGTTTTTCTTCAATACACCTTCTACTTCTACTTCTGATAAATGGCTTATTGATTCTGGAGCATCTTATCATATGGCTAAGGATAGAGACATATTTTCTACTCTAAATGAATGTAACACCAAGAAAATATTTGTTGGTGATGATAGATCTCTTAGTGTTGAAGGATCTAGAAAAATACAAGTAGAAAATGGTCATTTCAATGATGTCTTATGTGTTCCAAGTCTTTCTTGTAACCTTCTATCAGTGTATCAAATCACTCATTCAGGTGAAGGTAAAACCGTAGAGTTTTCACCTCACCAAGTTGTAATCAAGGATCTAAAAGATCCTAATCATGTTCTTGCAACTGAAATTGCTGATGATATTACCAGGTTGTACAAGTTTGAAAGCTTTGGGTCATCATCTTTTTCATCAGTTTTTGTTTCTCATAGCGATGACTTGAGAAAAATTTGGCATGAGCGTTTTGGTCATCTAAACTACCGCTCATTGCAACAA
Source organism: Picea engelmannii (assembly GCA_009831015.1). Taxonomy (NCBI): domain Eukaryota; kingdom Viridiplantae; phylum Streptophyta; class Pinopsida; order Pinales; family Pinaceae; genus Picea; species Picea engelmannii. The sequence continues at coordinate 43,018 of ML810885.1, forward strand.
CTATGTAATCAACATATGGTGACTAGTCTTCCTCTTGTTTCATGCATAGATGGTGTTTGTGCCGGTTGTGTTCTTGGCAAACATCATTAGGATTGTTTTGAAAAATGTGCCTCTTGGCACGCCTCGAGTCCTTTGCAGCTTGTTCACAGTGATTTGTGTGGTCCACTTTCTTTTCCTTCTTTTTCTGGGTGCAAGTATTTCTTAAATTTCATTGATGACTTTTCCAGACGTACTTGGGTTTACTTCTTAAAAGTTAAGAGAAATTTTTTTTGGCCTACAATGCCCTTGTAGAAAAGAAATCTGACCATCAAATTCAAAGGTTAAGAACATATAATGGAGGCAAATATGTGAACAATAATTTTACAAATTATTTCACTACACAGGGAATCCAAATGCAACACATTGTTCCATATACACCACAACAAAATGGTGTTGCTGAGAGAAAGAACCGCTCATTAAAATAAATGGCTAATTGTATGATCCAATCTAAGGGATTAAGTCTAAAGTATTGGATGAAAGCCATCAACTGTGAAAATTAAATAGTAAATCACACTCCCACAAAGGCTCTTGAAAATATAACACCAGAAGAAGCTTGGACTAAAATTAAACCAGATGTGAAAAAACAAGTCAGTACCAAATACCGATTCTGGCTAAAAACTGCGCGCACGAGCTCTGTTATGTTAGGGTTTGAGTGAGCCGCCATGGCAGGCCAGGGAGGGGAGCCGCCGCCCCCTCCTTCCGATGCCTGGTAGAAGCATGCAGCAAAAAGTCGACCGTCTCAGAAGATCCAAGCTTCGTCAAGAAACTGAAGGATATTCCAGAGATCGAGCTCCCTCCTGAATACCCAATGAAAGTCGCCCTATCTCTTTCTGAACGAGGACTCATCAGCCAATTTATGGGACTCTGGCCCTCAACCATATCCACAGACAATTGGATTCAGGGAAACTGGAGACCTTTGATAACAAATAGTGTGACCTGCTACACGGTCGGGCGAGGGTACTTCATATTCGAATTTATCTCTCAGGAGGACAGAGACATGATCTTCAGAAATGGCCCATACTTCATGGGCACACAAGGTCTATATCTAAATAGATGGACCCCGAACTTTGACCCTGCCTCAGAAATCCCCAAGGACGTCCCGGTCTGGGTAAGACTCCCCAACTTGCCGATCCACTGCTGGAACCCCACTTCACTTCAGGCAATAGGCAATGGACTTGGGCGCTACATCGACCGAGTAGAACCTAGAGACCAGTATTCTTGTGCACGAATCTGTGTAGAGGTAGATCTGGAGGTAGGCCTACCAGAGGCAATAAAGCTGAAGGTCGGAACTTGGCAACACATCCAGAAGATGGACTACAAACAACTTCCGTTCAAGTGAAGAGGATGCCACGAATATGGCCATTTCCAAAGAAACAACCCAAAAGTCCCCCCCACCACAGAAAAAGAAGGGGATGAAGGTTGGCAGCAAGCCCGGAAAGGGAGATCAAGAGCAGGAGGCCAAAGAAGTGAGCAGACAGAACAACAGAAATCCAAACCCACGGAGGCCCCAGGAAAGGAGAACAACTTTAGAATCTTAGGCCAAGATACGGAGGAAAGCGCGCAAGATCCAAATATAGAAATCCATGAGGAAGGGAAGGAAGACCAGAACCTGGAGGATAAGGGGAATACACCAGCAGAATAAGACGGGACACAAAGCAACTCCCCCCAGAAGCAGGACGACAATCAGAACATAGAGGAAGGGGAGATCTCGATAGGTAGCGATTCAGAGGACGCAAATGAGGTTTGGACCACCCCCAAAAAAAAGGAAGAGGTCGGAAATCAAAAATCGATGAAAGGAACCAGGAAGCCTACAACGTTGTGCTCAATGGGTCACAACCCACCATAAAAAAGGTGTTCAATGTCCATAACATGCGAAAGCAGGCCAAAGCCTCCCAAGGAGGCCACCCCGTCCCCCCAAGGTTCATGATGATCATATCCTCCTGGAACTGTAGGGGAATGGGCAGCAAAAAGAAAGAAGAAGCGTTAAAAGATATCCTCAAATCCTCGAAAGCAAGTATCCTACTGCTCCAGGAGACCAAAATGAGCCAGCAAGATGCGCTCAAAACCTTGTCGAATGTTTGGAAAGGAAGTCACGGAGTCGTCGGAAATGCCAGGGGTGCCTCAGGAGGGCTCTGCACATTGTGGGACGCCTCCAAAATAGACATGCTCAGCTCCCATATCTGCATGCATTGGATTCATACCAGAGTTCTCCACAAAAACACAGGATGTCAGGTAAGCATCTTTAACATTTATGCTCCACAACTATTAGGGGAAAAAAACGTTGCTGGGAATCTCTGCAGGCCTATCTCCAGCAAAAAAATCTCTCCAATATTATTCTCGGAGGAGATTTCAATGTAATGCTGGCCCAGGACGAGAAGAGGGGTGGCTCGATAGTGAGAGATCCGGCCAGAGAATGGGTAGAGGACTTAGCCTCTGCATGGGACCTTCTCGATATAAAACCCGCCAGAGGTCGTTACACGTGGACAAATAAGAGAACTGGTCCTGGACACCTCGCTGCCAGATTAGACAGGTTTCTCGTACAAAGCTCCTTCCTGCTGCTAGGACTTGAAGCAAAAGTAGAAATTCTGGCCCATAGTGCTTCTGACCATAAACCAATTCGATTAGAAATAAAAAAAGACCAAGTCAAAGGGTCCATTCCCTTCAGATTCAGCCCAAATTGGATCAATGATAAAGGATTCACAGAGCTTGTTACAAAAGTGTGGGCCACCACAGTTCAAGGCTCAACAACCTATGTATGGGAGGAAAAAATAAAAATGCTGAAATTTGCTCTGAAGTCATGGGCCAAAAGCCAGCCGAGTCCAGCAGCAGTGCGCCTAGCATCCCATAGCCAACTTGAGGCATATCAGCTGGCAATGGAACAACAGGAGATCACTCCGGAAACTTTGAAACAGGAGGACAGCCTTCAAAGGCAATGACACCAAGCCTGTAGGTTGGAGGAAAATTATTGGAGGCAGAAGTCGAGAATTTTATGGCTGAAAGAAGGAGATTGAAACACAACCTACTTCCACAAACAAGCAGAAGAAAGAAAACAATACAAGGAAGTGATGGAAGTGCAGGTCCAGGACAAAATAATTGCGGATCCTGATGGCATTAAACAAGCAGCTTATGAAACTTTTGAGAAATTATACACAGCCCCAAAGGACATGGATCTAGACCAGCAAGGATACCCCCTCACGCTGATTCCAAAGCTAATAACTGCAGACATCAACAACAAGATGACAAGGGAGGTAACGCAGCAAGAAATAAAGGATACCCTTGACCAGATGAATCCAGACAAAGCTCCGGGACCAGACGGGTTCACTGCCAGGTTTTATCAGCAATGTTGGGAAACCATCAAAAAGGACCTAACCAAAATGATCCAGAAGTCACAGAAGGCCAGCAAGCTGGGAGGAAGCACCAATTCTTCCTTTCTGGCACTCATGCCGAAAGAAAAAGGAGCGATTTCCTTCAATAGATTTAGACCAATCTCTTTATGCAACACAAGCTATAAAATACTTACCAAAGTAATAGCTAATCGCCTCAAGGCAGCGCTTCCTCTTATCGTTCCTGAAAATCAAGGAGGCTTTATCCAGGGGAGGCATATCGCCGACAACATCATCCTGCTACAAGAAGCGATCCATTCCAGCGTGCTAAGAAAAGAAAAAGGTATGGTCATCAAACTGGATCTCGCTAATGCTTTTGATAGAGTCAGACATGAATTTTTATTTGAAGTTATGAGGAAGTTTGGATTTGATTTGCACTTCATAAGCTGGATTAAAGCCTACATCGGATCTCCATGGATAGCCCCCCTGGTGAACGGGAAGGTAATTGCCTTCTTTAAAGCCTCCAGGGGTCTAAGGCAAGGCTGACCTCTGTCTCCTTTGCTTTACGCACTTCAAGCTTCAGCTCTCAGCTACCAATTGGAAAACGCCCAAATAAATAAAGATCTCCTTGGTCTAAGAATAACACAAGGGGTGAAAGACATCAACCATGCTCAATTTGCAGACGACACGCTGCTGCTGGGGGGAGCAAGCCCCATCATAGGAAAAAAAATTAAGGAAGAGCTAGACGCCTATGCAAAAGCCTCTAGCAGCGAAATAAATCTGGCCAAAAGTAACATTTATGGCTGGAACATCACCCCAAATGAAATGCTGAGAATCACTCGAGTTCTTGGGATGGAGGGGCACACAAATTGGGATGCTTTTAAGTATTTAGGAGTTCCAATATTTAAGTCTTCCCCAAGAGCTTCCCATTGGATCCACCTAGCAGAAAAACTTAAGAAAAAGTTCTCTTCCTGGGGGGCCAACTGGCTGAACTTAGCAGGGAAGACAGTCCTGATAAAATTTGTAGTAGCTAGCCTCCCAATCTATCAATGCTCGCTGCTACTAGCACCAACCACAGTCATTCAAAAACTTGAGGATTTTCAGAGACGATTCCTATGGGAAGGAGGAAAGCAGGAAAAGACGAAGCTGCATCTAGTAAATGGGAAAAACCTGCAAAATCCTATATGGGAGGAGGTCTCAATCTTAAAAACACAAGGACTCAAAATCTGGCCTTAGGGGAAAAGCTTCTCTGGAAAATGGTAACCGGCAAAGCCACTTGGAGTAAACGAGCCATATGGAGGAAATACTTTCGAGGGTCTCGGGATAGAAGCTTGGAACTCCCATGCAAGGAGGGGAAAAGCTCTCCCATATTTGTGCTTTGCAAAAAAGCGATCCCTCTCTTCACCCCCCATTTAACCTGGATTCCGAAAAGTGGCAAGAAAATAATAATTTGGACAGACTCTATAATGGGCGACCCTCCGCTAGATCAGCACCAAGGCTTGCAAGACCTCAAAAGATGGATGGACAACCAAAACATCTCAATACTCTCAGACATCTCAGTTTGGGGAGCAGAAAGGCCTCATCTCTGGTAAGGATGGGCAGTCCCAAACAGACCAGCCATATTAGACAGGCAATGGGATGCTCTCAAGAAGTGTCTATAAGGGAAAGCTCCACTAAAGAAGGCAGGCAAAGACGAACGAGGATGGGGCAGGAATTCTCAGGCTTATACCACAACAGAGGGATACCATCTTTTCAGCTTCGTCCCCACTGCATTGCCAAATCCAGCCCTTTGGAAGGCAGTATGGAATTATCGCTCCCTACCAAAATTTGACCTATTCATTTGGACCTTGGCTCATAAGAGTATCCCAACGGGGGAGAATCTCAAAAGAAGGGGCTAGGAAGGGCCCTTTAGATGCCCTCTATGCCTCCAAGAGGAAGAAACAACTAACCACCTTCTCCTAATTTGCAGTTACTCAAAAGAAGTTTGGATGAAGGTGACAGGCTCCCAACCAGCCACTAGCCTCCCCACTGATGTAATCAGCCTACTCCTCCAATGGGAATCCTTTTTCCCCTTTGCCGACAAGAAAAGGAACCAAACTCTCTGGATATGGGGATTGCTACCAAAGCTCGTCCTATGGAGTCTCTGGTTAGAAAGAAATCATAGAATTTTTAAAGACAACCAATTAAGTGCAGTCAGAACTGTCACTAAAATTCAAGCAATGCTGGGGGAGTTAGCTGGACATCTCAGCTCCACAGTAAAGCTACACAATCTGGATGAAGATCAGAGGAGTTGGATAGCTCAATTCAACGTCCCAGGATTAGGAAGCCAACATCGAAGTCATCCAAACCAAGAAAGCTGGGAGATCAGGGAAAGCGAAAAGGAATTTGCCAACTGGAAAAGTAATATCAAAACACCTATCCTCCATTTTGATGGGGCCTCGAAAGGGAACCCAGGGCTGGCCGGAGGAGGGGGCACAATTGAAGATACCAAACAAGACAAAGTGACGCAATATGCTCTTGGGCTCGGTATAGAAACCAACAACAGGGCTGAGGCATTGTCTCTCTGGCAAGGATTGCAATTGGCAGTAAAACTCAGAATCCTGGACTTGACAGTAATAGGTGATTCCAGAATCATCATACAGACCATGGTCAAGAGATCCAAAACTCAAAGTATCAAACTCAACAATCTCCTTGATAAAATTCAGCTCATTATAAGAAATTTGAATTCTTGTCAATTCTATCACGTGCTAAGGGATCAAAATCGAAGTGCTGACAAAGAAGCCAACCAAGGCATGTTATTGGAGGTAGGAGCGCTGTCAGTAAATGGCATAATGGAAAGAGTGGAGATCCCATGAACCCACGTAGGCCACGAGCACTCATCCAAATGCTGGATCGCGCAGGGACAAAGCATCTGGCCGAATCGAGCAAGCAGATAGGGACAGTTGGTTTGATTGGCAGGCAGGCTCGGCTAAGTACCAAGAGGAATGGCGAACCAGCTCTGAGGCAACCACAGGATCCACGCGATCTTGTCCAGATCCCACAGGCAATGATGGAGATGAGCGAAAAAGAAATAAAGGGAGGTCGACCCCCCCTCATTCCAGCCCAAGGAAAGATCTGCAGGATGCTTAGGAACTCAGAGAGTGAAAGGAAACAGAGTAAGCAGAGCCAGGCACGTGAGGTGAGATCACGTAGGGAGATGGCATCTTCATCCAAAGGGATCATGAGAACAGAAGAGCGGCTGAAGGAGATGGACAAAACTCTTGCAAATCTGCAACAGATGCTTCAGCATCAGTTAGACTTTCTGGAAACTTTGGATGTGGAAGCTGGACGCAGGCTGGAACAGCTTGAGTTGGACATCACCGTGACTAAAATTGGTTTTGCAGAGGAATTGGACAAGCTTCACAAAGAGCTGAAGAACCCTCAGCAAGAATTTGATGAAAGAATGGAACAACTGGAGGCTAAGATGGCCCAACTGAACAACAATTGGAGCCAGGAAGAAGAGAAGTAATCTTTTGTGTTAATTGTAAATGTAAGCAAGCTCTCCAAGCACTCTGGCATTTGTCTCAGCCAAGGCTTTAAATAAGCAGTATATTAAGCAGAAAGGGAGCTAAGTCAGTCAATAGGTCTAGTTTCAAGGTAGACTGTAATCAAAATAGTAGGCCCGAAGACACATTGGGCCAATTTTGTAACTGAATATGTGGCTTTTCCACCCCTCTAATATAAAACATACCCGTTTACGTCAAAAAAAATAAATTAAACCAGATGTAAGTCACTTCCGTGTATTTGGTAGTATAGCATGGGCTCACATTCCCGATGAGAAAAGGAAAGCATTGCAACCTAAAAGTGAGAAGTGTATATTTGTTGTCTATTCTGAAGATGTCAAAGGTTACGGACTTCTTCAATCACATTATAATGAAATTATTATTAGAAGAGATGTTAAATTTGATGAAAATCTCTTGGCCTACGAGCCTAATTCGACATTTGTGCCTTCTTTGGCATGCGAGCCTAATTTGGCGGTTGTAACTTCTTCGGCCTGCAAGCCATATTCGACGTTTGTTCCTTCTTCTGATCTGGTTTCTTCTTTAGATGATGACAGTGAGGATAAAAATCCATTTCCGCCTGCTCACCCTCCTCCAGATGAGTCCTTTGAACCTGAACCAACACCAGTTCCACTGCTTTCTAGATGGGTCTGTTCAACACGAGAAGCAATTGGTGGTCTTTTTAGTGATCCTTCAAATCAACGTCAAACATGTTCACAGTTTCAACGAGCCTCTTCTCTTTTGGCTCAATTTTCCGAGACTCATGATCCATAAACATTTGCAGAAGCTTCAGGTCATCCAGATTGGGATATAGAAATGAATGAAGAGTATCGTTCTTTAATGGAAAACTATACTTGGGATCTTGTACCTCTTCCAAAAGGAAGAAAACTTGTCATATGTAAATGGGTCTACAGAACTAAGTATGCATCAGATGGAAGTGTTGAAATACACAAGGCTTGGTTAGTTGCCAAAGTATTTTCCCAAGTTGAAGGAATTGACTATAATGAAACCTTTTCCCCTATAGCCAAAATGAATTACATCCGCCTTGTTCTTTCCCTTGCCGCCTCACACAAATGGGAGGTCCATCAAATGGATGTTAAATATTCCTTCTTGCATGGCAATTTGAAAGAATAAATCTACATGGAACAACCTCTTGGCTATGTCTATAATGAATCTAGCCTTGTTTTCCACCTCAATAAATCTCTTTATGGTCTCAAGCAAGCTCCCCAATCTTGGTATGCCAAAATGGGTAGCTTTCTTATTGCCACTAGATTCTCTAGATGTCATTCTAATGCTAATGTCTATACCAAGAAAGTAGGAAGCCATCTCATAATCCTTGTTCTTTATGTTGATGACCTTATCCTTACTGGTAGTGACCCAAAAATTTTAAACCATGTGAAAACTAGCCTTAAGAAGAAATTTGAAATGACCGACTTAGGATTTTTTTCACTAATTCCTTGGCCTCCAAGTTTTGCAAACCAATGAAGGAAATTTTGTTTCCTAGTTTAAGTATGCTTGTGACCTTCTTCGTCACTTTCACATGGATGATTGTAAACCAACCCCTTCTCCCTTCTAGTCTAGAGTCAAGCTTACTTCCACCTGTACTTCTCCTGAAGTTGATGCCACCCTGTACCGTTAGTTAGTTGGTAGCCTCTTATACTTGACTCATACCCGTCCTGATCTTTCCTTTGTTGTTGGTCTTGTTTCCTGGTATATGAAAACACCCCATGAAAGCCATTGGAAAGCAAATAAAAGGATACTTCACTATGTTCGTGGTACAGTTCAATTCAGGATACATTACAGTTCAGGGGGGACTCCTTTATTGGTTGGTTTCACTGATTCATATTGGGTTAGTGACCTTGATGATCAGAAGTCTACTGCAGATTATGTTTTCGGCCTTGGTTCAGGACCTGTCACTTGGGCATGTAAGAAACAACATGCTATTGCACTTTCTTCAGCAGAAGCAGAGTACCAAGCATCAGTAAATGCAAGTCAGGAAGCCTTGTGGCTTTGACAGATCCTTTCAGAGTTTGGATTCCATCACCAACATCCGATCATCCTTTGGTGTGACAATTAGAGTGCCATCAATATCGCCAAAGACCCAATTCAACATCAGCGTAGAAAACACATCAACCTACACATGCACTTCATTGGAAATTTAATTCATGATAAAGTTATTAAAGTGCTCTTTTTCCCTACAAAAGATAAAGTTGCAGACATTTTCACAAAGTCTCTTATAGAAGCGAAGTTTTCCAAACTTAGATCTATGTTAGGAGTTTAGAAAGTTGTCATTAAGGGGGGATAGGCTTTGATGCCTCCTTCCTTCTCCTATTGTGTCACTATTGTAAATCCTTCAATCCTATCCCAAGTTGTTATTAAGCGGGGATGTTAGGATATTTAGACACTTAGGAGTTAGTTAAGATCTACTTGGTCTAATATGTCATTAGGTAAAAGTGTGTTTCTTAGTGTGTTTCTTTAGTATGCATTAATATGCATTTGTAGTTAGGAAATCAGACGATCACGATATGTTCTCGACATAGAGTGATCTGATGGTTCATACTCTCCTCGATCTTAATGGCCATTGATACGTGGATTAACACCCGATTGGTCCATGATCTCTATTTAAAGAGCATGGAGGGTCATTTGCCAATGATCGATTGTGAGAAAATCTCTTGTAAAATCTCTCTGTAATCTTTTTCTTTGAATTAATAAACTGCTCCAAGTGGTCGTGTTGGTTGGGGCCGTGGATGTTTCCCCATAGGGTTTTTACCACGTGAAAACATCGGTGTGTTGATATTTGATCTGGTTATGTGAGTGGTTACTGAAGGTGTTCGTCCTCTGTTGGAATACCTATGTTGTCGAACAATAAGATGTTGAACATTGTTGTTAAAGTGAAAGAATATATATATTGTGGTTAAAAGTGGTATAAAGTGATCATACTGATTCACACCCCGCC
>ML810885.1:60395-73814 GCA_009831015.1 Picea engelmannii
TACACCAGTGTTTTACGTGGAAACCCAAATCGGGAGAAAACCATGGAATGATTTTTCTTATATGTCTTGAAGAATTACATTCATTGGAAGCACCAACTTCCTTTGTTTTCCAGCTGCAACTGGAAGGAGGCTCCAACCCCCTATTTTATTAGGCTACAACCTGAGGGAATCTCCAACTCCCCAATTCTCTGGCTACAACTAGAAGGAGGCTACAACCCCCAATGTTCTCTGGCTACAATCGGAAGATGGATACAACCACCTGTCGTTACCTCGTCCTGCCACCCTGAAGTAGAAGTAGAATGATGGAACCACTGTCACACTATCACTGTGAGATATAGCGTTGTAAACCTGTACCAATAAATCTGAACCATGCATTAACCATGCATCAACCTGTACCTCAACCTGTACCATAAACAAGTGCATCAACCATGCACCAACCTGTACCATAAACAAGTGCATCCACCATGCACCAACCTGTAATCAACCTGTACCATAAACAAGTGCATCCAACCATGCACCAACATGTACCATAAACAAGTGCATCCACCATGCACCAACCTGTAATCAACCTGTACCATAAACAAGTGCATCCAACCATGTACTAATTATGTACCAATCATGTGTCAAATACTCATCAATTATGACTCATCAATTTGTACCAACATCATCAACTATACACCTCATGTATGTGCGCCAACTCATCAACTACTTGTCTCAACCATGTACTCAACATGTACCACAACCAAAAGCCCTCATCAATTTCATCATCCAAATCTGATTTGTAGCTCTGTAATAGACCCGGTGTATATGATCATATTCCTGCAAACCTTCCTTGACTTTAAAAACAAGAAACTAGCATTTTCATCAAACTTTTCTTTAGTCTCACATGCCTAGTTTTGGATTAGTCAACAACCCTAACTTGAAGTAATCATAACTTTGAGCCTATAATGTATAAATATATGAAACTGATACACAATGTTTTTTAGTGTGTTTTATGCAATTCCTCCAAGTTTCACTACTTGGAACCTCTCATAAAGGGAGTTATAGCAAAAATGCCATACCTTGCTGAATTCTGGCTTATTTTAGAGAGCGACATTATAGAGCGTGCCCCACAAAAACTGTTTGATGAATTGATCTGAAATTGTTACAAAGCATACTATAGACTTTACCCTAACTAACACATTTGGTTTCACTGGATTTGGATCTGTTATGAAGAAGTTATGACGTTTTTACTCGAAACACTTGATTTTGACTAGTTTCAAGACTGGCCACAAACCCTATTTTCCACGGAGTGTAACTCCCAAAATACAACGACCCACAAGATGAATTTTTTACCACAGATACTTGGATATGTTTTCACACTTTCATAGAAATTTCAAGACCTGAATCATTATAGAAAACAATTTATAGCGAAAATGGTGAGATGACCTGTAAATAACATACCTTAGAAAGCACCATCAAAAGAATTTATCCTTTCTTGCATTTCAACCTTATTTTCTTCACTTTCCTCAGAAATTCGGCTTAGACATTATTTGGTTACCTAAAACACCTATATATATTCAATATGCTCAAGTGTGTTTCAAATGATAGAGCCTTGCCTCTTATTTATACTCTCCAAGTAGCTTCCTTAAAAACATCTTCTAGGTCACTTGGCCCACTTTCTTTATTTTAGGGTTGGGTCCACTTCTAATTTATCCATTAAATTTATTATTGAAATAATTTATTTTGTATTTACTTTGAATTATAATACACTCATCACTTCACTTTATTATTTACCTTTTAAAATCTCTTAAACCGCTTTGACTACTTTGACCTTTTGAGGCTTCTAGATAACATATGAGGGTCCTCCAACTTCGTAAGGCCATAACTCTCAAACCATGAGGATTTATGTGATGTTACACATACCACCAGAAATGGCATGACATGTACTATCCATATAGAATAGTATTATATCAAAATATATCATAACTCATACCGTTACCCATCAAACAAACTTGGGTCCATTACCCAAACCTAGGGTCCCCAACTTCTCATGGACATAACTCTCTAACCGTGAGGAATTATGTGACGTTCCACATACCAATGGAAATGACATGACAAGCACTATCCATCTAGGATATTTTCCCTGACAAATTCACTTTCCTTCATCTCATTATTCCACAATTAATCATGGGTTCTCTTCACAAAGCGTCTTCCCGTGAGGGATTTCACCATAAGGGGAACACTTTGGAGTTCATCCATATTTACTTCTTATCAACCATGACAAAAAAATAATGAGTCATATTTACATCAAACAATATTGGGTCCATTACCCAAACCTTTGTGCTACGAGACTTTCTTCAAGGGTTGACATCAATGATAACCAACCTTAATCAACATAAGTTGTAATTATTGTTAGGAAATGAGACACACTTCCACACTAAACTTAGCAGAAGAGAGGAAGAAATATTTAATCAAGAAAGTAAATGACAAGGAAAAAACAAAGTACATAGAGATTTTACCCTGGAAACCAAAATCGAGAAAACCAACATTCCTTGAGAGTTCTTCTCTCTTGTTGTCTTATTCATTCAGAGTAAAAGATTACATGTCTAACCTTGGTCCACACCTAAGACACAATCGACATCATACCTTCTTTCTTACACAAGAACAACCCTATAGCCAATTTGACTTACATCTACATGACCAACAACCTCTAAAATGATTTCTCTAAAGATTAACTTTTACAACATTACAACACGCCCTCTTTATGCGTTTTATAGTAGGAAAAAACCTAAAGAAAAGGTGCCCAAAAATGGTTACAGATCGACATAGATCATTGGCTACAAATCCTACAAATGTCGGGCTTCTGTTACAGTCGACTACCAATTCGAATTACCCATCGACGACCAGTCATACTTCATTCGGTCTTCAGTCAGTTTCCACATGCCTGCTTGTCGACCTCTTGTCGGTTGACCTCTTCAACTTGTTGTTGATGTCCTTACCATCTCGAACCACCTCAAACTTTGACTTCAAATTTACCCAGTTGACTCACCTAGACCTTTGAGTTGTTGTCAATCCACCTTGACTTCGTCTTTACCCAGTTGAACCACCTCGACCTTCGAATTCGATTTTCAGGTGATCCACCTCGACTTTTCACTGCAAAGAATATAACAACCCAACATTCTCCCACTTTTTGTCTTCTTTTTTGAAACCAAGAGACCTTTGAACTTTCATTCATAGACTCGGGGAAACAATGCCCATTTCCTCTCTGCACCAAAAGAAATTCACAACACTCATAGACTTGGTCAAAGAGTCTGTTATGTTTTCCAACGTGTCTAGTTTCTCTAGTAGCGCCTTGTTTCTTTCCACCATGTGTCTTACAAAATGGTATTGTACATCTATGTGCTCAGTCTTGGAATGATAAGAATGGTTCTTTTCTAGAAATATTGCACTTTGACTGTCACAACTTATCTTCATAGCTCTCTGCTCAAACTCAATTCCTAAACACAACCTTTGCAACCATATTTATTATTTTCTTCCATGAGTGGCTGCCATGTATTCATCTTCTTTTGTTGACAAGGCTACGACAACTTATCGCTTACTCATCCATATGATTTCTCCACCAAACATTTTAAACACATATCCATTGGTTGACCTTCGTGAATCCATATCTCTAGCCCAATCGACATCGACAAAGACATGTACATTTAATTATTTTTCACCTCTAGGTTTTCCTTGGTAGCATATAGCATAATATTTTGTGCCACACAAATACTTGAATACTCTTTTGAAATTTGTCCAATGCTCCTTCCCAGGTGTCAACATGTATCTTCTCAACACTCCCACTTCATGGGAAATGTTTGGTCGAGTGCAGACTATCACATACATTAAAATACAAACAACACTTGCATAGGGAACACATGCCATGTCCTATATTTCCTCCTGTTTCCTTTGACACTATTCAACAATTATCCTGTCTCCCACAAGAATTGACACCTTCACATGTTTGTAATCCTGCATGTTGAAATGTTTCAAAACTATTTCAATATACTTCGTCTGGTTCAACCAAAGATTTCTAGTTGCTCGATCTCTCTTAATCTCCATTCCCATAATGAATTTCGTTGCACCAAGATCCTTCATGTCTAACTTGGAGGATGGTTGCTTCTTCACCTCCTTTATTACGTCCATGTTGTTTCCAATCAGCAACATGTCGTCGACATACAATGCTACATATATGAAACACCCACCTTCTTCTTTGGAATATATGAAGTGATCAACTTTTCTTCTCACAAACCCCAAACTAAGGATGTATGTGTCAAAATTTTGGTACCACATCCTTGGTGATTTCTTTAAACCATAAAGGGATCTTTTCATTTTGCACACCAAATGTTTCTTTCCCTTTACTACAAATCCTTCAGGATAGTTCATGTAAATTTCCTCTTCTAGGTACCCATGTAGGAACGTTGTCTTCACATCCATATGTTCTATTTCCAGATCAAATGTTGCAGCCAGAGACATTGGTACTCTAATGGAAGTTAACTTTGCAATAGGGGAAAAAATCTCACCAAAGTCGACTCCTTTGAATTGGGAATATCCTTTCGCTACTAGTCAAGCTTTGAATTTATCGACTTGTCCTACGACATTCATATTCTTCTTGAATAACCATTTTCTACCGACATGTTTTATTCCACTAGGTAACTTGAATAAGTCCCATGTATCATTCTTGTGCAAGGAATCCATCTCTTTGACCATGCTGTCCTTCCATATTTTTCCCTCTACTGAGCCAATTACCTCCCTAACTGACTTGGGCTCATCATCGGTGTCAGTTAACAAGAATGTAGAACAAAATTTGGGTATACTATACCTTTCAACTGGTTTTCTTACTCATTCTGACCTCCTTAAAACCGGGTTCGGTTGTTTGACCTCTTCTTCCAATTTAGTCGACTCATCTTAATCATCTTCTTCGTTCCTCAGTTCAAACCACAATGTCTTAGGATTATTCTCGGTCTAACCAATTTCTTTAGGCTCAGACTTACTTCCAACTTCTATGAAGACCACATCTCAACTATACACTATTTTTCTTGATGTAGGATCCCAGAGCTTATATCGTTTCATTCCTTCTTTGTATCCAATGAAAATACATTTGACTTCCTTCTTGTCCAACTTGCTCCTCTTTTCCTTGGGAACATGCACAAATGCAACATAGCCAAATAATTTGAGATGTGAAACTGGAGAATTCTTACCCAACCATACCTGATGTGGAGTCATTTCGACTAGCGACAAAGAAGAAGACATATTCAATAGATATTTTGTAGTGTCGACTGCCTCCACCCAGAATTATTGTGCGAGCCCAAAACCACTAAGCATGCTCCTTGACTTGTCCATCAATGTTCTGTTCATTCTCTCTAAAACTCCATTTTACTGTGCAGTATATGGTGTGGTATTTTGGCATTCTATGCCACACTTCTTCCAGAAGTAATAAAATTATTTTCTACAAAATTCACCACCATTGTCAGGCCTCAACACCTTAATCTTCTCCTCTTCTTGGTTTTCTACAAGAGATTTAAAATCTTTGAATTTCTCAAAAACCTCTAATTTCTTCCTCAAGAAATATATCCATGTCTTCCTGGAAAAATCATCTATGAAGGAGACATAATAAAAGGATCCACCAAGTGAAGTCACTAAAACATGGCCAAACACATCACTATGAACAAATTCTAGAATCCCATTTTCCCTTTTTAGTCTAGATGGGAACCTCACCCGATTTTTTTTTCCATATATACAATGTTCACAAAATTCAACTTCTAAATTACATTTAGGAAAGTCTTTGACCATACCTTTTTTATGCATAGATCAAAGTCCTTTTTATTCTATGTGTCCCATCCTCTCGTGCCATAGCATGGTCGAGTTGACTTTATGATGGCTTGTCGAGTCAGTTTGAATAGACTCATCCCGAGTTGAGTTGATTTGAGTCGAAGTCGATTCGACTTTAGGAACAATGGTTTTGTTTCATCCAGTCAAGTCGACACTCCCTAGTAACTTGTATAGGGTTCCAATCCAAACTCCTTTCATTAATACCATCGCACCTCTGACCATATTGCATGAATCCTTCTGAAATAGAGTGTGCACCCCTGCATCGCTCATCTTGCTGAAAAATATCAAGTTTCTTTCCAAACCCATAATGTGTGGCACATCTGGAAGGGTTCTACTCCTCCCATCCTTCAATATTAGTCGAACACTTCCTCATCCGACAATTTTGGTTGTCGAGTCATCTCCCAAGAACATGTTTCCTCCTTCATATCATTCATATTCGTAGAACCATTCTCAATTTGGTGTCATATGATATGATTCTCTTGAGTCGATCAACCAAAAATCTTGATCTGGATGTGTATTGGTCGATGCTAGGTACACATCGCCTCCCTTATTTGGAGGTGTCTTTCTCTCAGTCGACTGCTTCTCATCGGATCATGTACTGACTTTCATTTCCTTCGAATTGTATTCCTTTTTGTAATGCCCAAATTTATTGCATTTCCAACATCTTCTCATAGAATGAACCGAGGATTTATATCTACCCTTCAACTTATAATTTCTACCAAAGAATTTTCCTTTATCTCTATCAACCAATCGACCTCTCACCACTAAAACATCTTTGGTCGATCCTTCCAAGTTCTTCCTTCTCATTTCTTCTGACAATAGAGATGAAACCACGTATTCTAGTGCTAATCAAGTTCTATTACTCCCTATA
The DNA here is from genome assembly GCA_009831015.1 of Picea engelmannii. NCBI lineage: Eukaryota > Viridiplantae > Streptophyta > Pinopsida > Pinales > Pinaceae > Picea > Picea engelmannii. The sequence continues at coordinate 67,120 of ML810885.1, forward strand.
GCCACAACTAAGCTATCCCAAGAGTCTAGTAAAGAACATAATAGGATAATACATTTCTCCTCAGAGATTTTAATATCCACAAAAGATAATTGGATTATAATGGTATTAAATGCATTTAAATGCTCAGTCACTGAACTACCATCACTCATCTTAAGAAGACACAATTTCTTTCTGATAAACAACTTGTTTACTAGAGATTTCTACTGGTACAAGGTTCCCAACTTGTCCCACAGGTTTTTGGCTAAATCTTCACCTGAGACATTCAACAGTACCAAATCTACAAGACAAAGTTGAATCGTACTCCTTTCTCTTCTCTCAAGTGTCTCCCATTCTTCCATTGACATACCCTTTGGCATGGTACTTGGGCAGATTTCTATCCATTTTTCTCGATCTACAAGGATATCTTCAATTTTAAGCTTCCAAAGCTCAAAATTCTGGCCATTGAAATTTTCGATCTCTATTCTCGAGCTCCTCGCAATTATTTAACACAGTTCTTTAAAGATTTTTAACTTACAAATCTTACTGGACCTAGAGTTTAGCTCATATCCAAGGTTGTTAAGACAAGATATGATACCACATGTTAGGAAATGAGACACAATTTCATGATAAACCTAGCATAAGAGAGGAAGGAATATTTAATCAAGAAAGTAAATGACAAAGCAAACACACATTACACAGATAGTTTACCCAGGAAACCAAAACCGAGAAAACCAACATTCCTTGACCGTTCTGCTCTATTGTTGTATTATTCATTCAGAATAAAAGGTTACATGTCTAACCTTGGCCCACACCTAAGAAAAAATCGACATCATACCTTCTTTTTTACACAAGAACAACCCTATACCCAATTCAACTTACATCTACATGACCAAAAATCTCTAAAATGATTTCTCTAAATATTAGATTTTACAAAATTACAACACGCCTTCTTTATAGGCTTTACAGTAGGAAAAACCTTAAATAAAAGGTGCCCAAAAATGGTTACATATCCATGTATATCATTGGATACAAATCCTATGAATCTCAAGATTCTGGTACAACCTACTACCAGTCGGAATTCATTCGGTCTTTAGTCGGTTTCCACACGCCTACCTGTTGACCTCTTATTGGTTGACCTATTCAACTTGCTATCGATATCTTTACCATGTACCACCTCAACCTTTGACTTCGAATTTACCTGGTCGAATCACCTCGACCTTTGAATTTCTATCGATCCACCTCGACCTTTGACTTGCTATCGATCCACCTCGACTTCGTCTTTACCCAGTCGAACCACCTCGACCTTCGACTTCAACAGTCAGTCGATCCACCTCAAATTTTCAATGCAAAGAATATAACAACCCAACAATTCTTATACTAAATGGTGGTTTAAGGAAAACCAAAAACCAATCTGGTAGTTTTGGGTGACCACAAACTGAATCATGCTCACTTGTTACTACTCGACTGATAGGAATTTGAAACTTGAATCCTAACTATCAATCATTGATATTATCCCCCCTTGTCAGTGACAAGGTGAGAAGATAAAAATAATTCCACTGCAATATGTGGTAATACTCGAGAATGAATTCTATGGTATGACTGAGATATCTTCTTGATTGTTGATAAACATTTCCAAGAAGTTATCCACCCATAGTGGTTCTTTACTCTTGCAATTTTCTTGTAGTTAGAACATCTATCTGAATGATGATTTTGTTTTATGCGATGATCACATAGATGAAGATAGAAACACTGAACTTCCATGTGGCCAACTCCCTGACAACGTTGGCATATCATAATCTATTCTTGAACTGGAGCAGGTGAATATGAACTCTCTTGAAGTAATCCATCACTCTAGAACTAGATTGATTTGGTATAATGTGGAATATGAATGGTCACTTCCTTTCCATATCTAATGCATGTTTTGTACTTGTTGTGCTTGATTTCTTTTTAAGGCATGATTATTGTCTTGTAAAGAGGAATTTGAACTTCATCTATACTTGAATCTGAATTTGGCTCATTGAGTTGCTTCTGTAATAGATGTTGATCTAGATCATCATCATATTCTTCCAAAAGGGAATTTATATGAACAAGGACTAGTGCATAATGATGATTCTTTTGTTGTATTTATTCTTGTTGGAGTTGTGATTCAAGTTGGAGAAAATTGTCCTGCGAATCTTGTAAACAAGTTAGAAAATAAGTAAGATTTTATATGTTAGTTGTGATTGTATTATCCATAGAAGAGAGTATTAGAGTGTTCATTAAATATAATAATTGATTAATTCGATCCATTTAGACACCAACTTAGACCTTAAGGGTTTCTTGCAACTCCACCCTTTCACAATTAGAATACACCAACACCGATTTCCTTAGACCTCTTTATTCAATTTCAAGACAGGTCTAGAATGAAGAGTGTATCAAAAACACTCAAATTATAAACAAAGGAATTCAGGAGCTAAGAGAAAATGTTCAAAAAAGAACAATGATATCAATACAAAGAACGATGTCTATCTATTGGAATGCACAAAATGAAAGCTTAGAAATTACTTGTTTGAAGAGAACTAGGAAGCTCAGACATTACCTCAATGTGTTATGCACGAGGAAGATGGGGTCTGCATGGCCATATATCTTCTTCTTTGTCTAAAGTATTTTTCCTTTCCTAGGTGGGGGATTTCTTGTCTCAATATCTTTACTCGCTTTGCTCAAGATATTTACAAACTTCTTTAGTGGTGGTTTTCTACTAGTCTTACCAATAGAATCTTCACTACAACACCGAATCTTCTTCTTGGAGATGGTAAACTTGGGTGTCAGGTTGCGCATAGTCTTATGGTTTGGGTTTTTAGACATATCACACTAGTTGATCGTGGTCATGTGGCTAAATCAAATCCTTTATGCAGAGAGTGATTTGTATTATTGTCTCGAGCAACATTGCTAGTAAGTTACCACTATTATACAATCAAGTACTTTAGTTATCAAAATGGGTACTGAAAGGAGAAAAATGAGCAATGTTGCTTATGTCCTGAAGGATAGTACAAGGATTGCAAGAAACAAGGATAAGTCAACATATTTTTTAGCTTCATCGAGATAACAACAACAATGTTGAGAAAATGATATTTTGATTGAGAAGAATAGAAGAGATGTCATTGAAGTAAAAGAATGACATGTTATCTATGATTCTAACATTTCTCATTCAAGCTTGATAGAGACACTTGAATATGAGGTTGGTGTTTCTATTAAAAAATATCCAATACCCATCAATTATGCATAATAAGGGAATTGCCACTAGAGGGGATGGAAGTGAGGAAGATGGAAAGAGAATATTGTTGTTATCAAAAGAGAGAGAAAATGGAATTCATATTGGTGTTCAAATTCATAGGCAACATATATCTAGTGTTAAAGGTTCTACTTCTATGACATAATCAAATGTAGAGTAGTAAAATCAATTGTTTTTTTAAATCTATGAAAAGGATAAGTGAAACCACAGTGAGGAAAGAATCATAGAGAAACCCTATGGTGATATAGTGGTCATTCTCTGGGAGATGATCTTCTGGGGCACTGATACTATTGAAATCCTCTTGGAATGGATCCTTGAAACGTTAATTATTCATACCAATATCCAAGCCATGATGATTGTACACTGGAGTCGTGTGAACCCTTGTCTCTATTTCGTGATATAATTAAAAAAATATTTTCAATGGCCTGATCATCTCATTGTCTTCATGGTCCAAGATATGGCAGTCATAGAGATAGTCTTAAGTCATTGAATCAGATTTAGAATCGACTAGTCAGGAAAGGAACTTACCTCAGTTGCTAAGTTGTATTTATTCATGCAAAAAATGATTTCCAATAGATTTAAAATAAAAAAAATATTATTTGACATTTTTAATGTAATAACATAACAAAGAAAGTCTATGAAAATTTAATTTAAAAATAAAAATAAAAATATTGTTGGACATCTTTAGTGTAATAATATTTAATAAAGAAATTACAAAGATTATTTATAATATTTAAATTTACAATAAATAAAAAGAACTAGTTAATAAGTGCACAAACTCAGTTTTTTCAGTGGGTTTTTTTAAACTGAGGTAAATTTCCATATTTATTTACTCACTTTTCCAAAATTTCAATGATTTTGATCATGTTAAAATTAGCCAAAATTTGTAAGGAAAGGTTTCATGATCAAAGTTTCCATCAATAAGTCAAACTATAACTTCTTACAAAAATTCTAGTGGAGAATAATTTCAAAGGAAAAGAGGTTGTGTTTGTCCACTAATTAACTTACTCTTAAATAAAAAAAACCTTCTATTAAAAAATGTCATTTGTAATGATTATCCAAAAAATAATTAGAAAGACCTTTCAAGAGTGACTTTAGTTCCACTACTCCATAAAGTTGAGAGTTGTGCTAGAGGTGTGAAGCTATGCATAAGGATGTGTTTACACACCTTCACCACTATGATGGTGAAGGTGTGAAAACTCACAACTTGACCCACCACTCACACCCTCATGACAGTGGAGGGTGACACTTTCACCCTCCACCATCATAGGGTTGGAGATAGGGATATTAAGGTGTGGGTTTGCACACCTTTACTCTCTACCTACATCATCATAGGATGGGGGGTTTTGACACTTAAATAAGATATATAAGTAAACAACAAGAACCCAACAATATCAACATTTTTAATATTTTAAAAGGTAAAATATCACCCGAAATATTATTGAAAATTCCATAAAATATAACTAAATAACAAAAAATATAAATATCTCATAAACTTCTAAATTTTAGTTTATAACATTTTCATTATAAAATACAATATTTCACAATAAATAAAATTTGAAAGGGGGACAAGACCAATAACTATTTCCAAAGGCATAATCAATACAATTTACATCCACTTCCTAATGTAGCTCAAAAACATTGAGAGAGTGAACTCCCATTCTAACCCTTTGTATACTTTCAAGATCCAAGTTCTAACTTAACATTTTATGTATATATATCCCATTCTAAACCATTGTATACTTTCAATATCCAAGTTCTAACTTAACATTTTACGTCTATTATATATTTTACTATCATAGATTGGTTACAAGTTGTTTCTATTTAGTTATAAAATATTACAAAAGAAGGAAGATGATTCCAATGTGTTGGCTTAAAAGGGCACATTGTTAAGCCTAGTAATATGGGTTCTCACATGAAGATGATGGTTGAAAGAGTGGCAATGGGTTTCCTACAAATATGCTCACACAAGAACATGCTCCCATTCTAAAAAATGCACACATTTTCGTGAGCTTCTAGCTCCGACATTCCCCAAACTGCCACTAAGGCTGCCACATCAGTGTCAGGTTGGCTTTCTCAATAACATGTGCACATTCCTAAGAATGTACATGCACTATAGGAATGTGTGTGTGTTACTAAGAATGTGCACATGGCTAGTCCATTTCACCAACAAACTACGCCGCACATTTTGAGGGTTATTGAGCAAATCAGGGAGTGGAAATTGAGAAAAGCTTGATAAATCATTGCCAAAATCTACTAATGTGGTCATCAATTGATTTCCGGTAAATATTTTGATTGAATTTCATTTTTTTTATATTTCATAATTTGTTTAAATGATAGAAAATAAATAAAAAAATATTTTTTTGTTATTAAATTGCATCGCACTTAATTAATATGGATCTTGGAGAAAACCCAAACCCAACATCACCACATCAATACACACCAAACCCCAAACTACAAACAACGAACATAAACATGGAAATCAATGCAGGGTTGAGGTCTCTTAGAACCCTTGTACAAGACTTACAAAATACCAGAGAGCCCTCATGACTATCACTAACCATATTCCTAGACACCATTGTATCTTTTGCTGCAAATGCCTCGGGCCAATTAACACACATTTCTGATTATAGGGAAAGAATGTATGAATATTATAGGACAAGTATAGACAAAAACCAAATTAGAGACCTCAACATTTCAAAACAAGACCTGATGGCATTTTTTATTGACCCAAGAACTAGATTATAGCCACCAGTAAAAAAGAGACATATTTGTTTGGTATGGTGTTCCTACCAACCATTTTTAGAAAATTGGATGGATAGGTGATTTATGGTATTTGAAAAACCTCCCTACAATAATAGGTAGTTTCCTTTGAATATCCTTAGAAAATTATGGGTAGAATTCATTTTAAATTAGCATGTCAATTACTTTGACATTGGTGAATTCCATAGGGTGGGTCATGTGTCTGCATATGATAGAAAAAATGCTAGGTAGTACCCATCGCTAGGTCATTGTCCTTCAAGGAGGAAGCCTAAACCCCTTACCAAACATCCTCCCATAGCAGAAAGTACCATCCAAACCCATGAATCCATATTCACCTTGACCCATAGCCTAACCCATGAATATGTATCCACCTTGACCCGTAGCCTGGTGTAGCACGTCACATTTAAAGCATTATCCTGCCATGAGAAATCGTCAGGTGATGTTGGGGGATGGATTGGGCCTTCAGGACTTGTAATAGAGTCTCACTAGGAGAGGGCACATCGACAGTCTAGGAATTCCTATCTTAGTTCATGTGACCCTCATAGATGCTCAAGCTACATGAAAACTTGTTATGAGCTAATGAAGACCACTATACATGAAAGTTTCATGGAGGAGGTTATTACCTTGATCATGTCTACTCTCTCTCTCTCTCTCTCTCTCTCTCTCTCTCTCTCTCTCTCTC
>ML810885.1:73864-85230 GCA_009831015.1 Picea engelmannii
TAATGAGTTTGTTTCTATATTTAATTATATGATATTTGCACTTGTTATGCTCAGAGAGAAGACCATTAATTCAAGTAGATGCATTAGTAGTAGTTTCCTCCATTGATGCAACAGAAGCAACAACCTACTAGTTCGATGTACCACACATGTAGGTATGGTGGAACAAGTGATTCATGAATTAAAATGATCCTTCCTAAAAAACGTTTGTCACATGTTTTCAATCTATGTTCTATATTATTTTAGTTTAAATGTGCATGTGTTGCAAAATGAATGCTAACTTTATCTTGCTTAAACAAGTATGCACTTCCACTTTTTTTCAATAGTTATATTGTTGGGTATAATTGTGGCCTTCATTTAATGTTGTGAGAGTGCCCTATGAGAGTTTATGTGGAGGTTCAATTTCTAGAATTTTCCATTGTGTGTTCTTTTAACTGCACCCATAGTGACTATCCAATTTCACCAATATAGACTATGCCATAGGAACATGAGATTTTATAGAAACCTTTCAATTGCCTATGATCTAATGAGTCGTTCACTAAGTCTACCAATATTCTAATGGTGTTCACAAGAGTGAAAGCTGCCATGATGTTCCTACTTCTTAGTATTTTTCCAATTTGATTTATGATATCTTTGATAGTTGTAAATGTGAGTTTTTGGATATTCGCCTTCCTATGTAAGTGTCCTATGTTCATTACTTTTTGGATTCCATTTCCAATATTCCAATCACTATAACCATTCATTCAAAAGACCATACTAAGGTTATCTAGTTCATGGTTCAAATTTTTTTCATCCAAGATTATTGTTGCCCTTGTGGCAAGGGTGTGAATGATGCTTAATTTTTGAGATGGGTGGTGTTAGCACCAGAAGTCACCCCTAGATTGCGGCAGAGGTAAGACTGATACCCATCAGTATTTTATGTCACGGGTTGGTTTTCAAAGGGGTCAAATGGGCGCAGACTCAAGATGATATCGTTTTAACTCTGAAAACTAGACTAGCATACACAAGAAGGTGAGGTCTTAGGTGAACTTCAGTTAGTAGGTTGTAGTAAAGGTGAGTAGGAGGAAGAATTCAACAAAGAATGTAGAGGTCTATTGTGAACATCAGGCTTTCCGACAATGTAAGGAAAAAAAACTTAAACCCAAGGTCTTCTTGAATTCAAATTTCAAAGAAACTGAAAGGAATTATAACAACACTATGATCAAACATTCATCATAATACAGTCACAATAATTCATGTGAATCAATCACTCATGAACTCTTTCAGTATCAGAGGGAAATAATATGGAGTAAGAAATTTGACTGTCATATAACAAGAAGTCTCAAATGCATATACATAACCAAAGAGCCAGAGTGTTCATTAAAACTTTACAATATGGGAGCATTGCTCTACCATCGACCCTTACAAAAATGGAAAAAATGCCTACATATATTTGGAACTGGCTCCCTACAGAAGCGTGCTCTAGTCACTGTATCCAAGGCTTGGCATATGCATCTTCCTATGTCAGACCACACTTGCATTCTTTTGTCATACACGATCTCAGATCGATATGGGCTTGCAAGAGAAACCATTTGTAGGGGTACCATGGGCTGACAACTCTATTTTTCATGGTCAACCCCTCCATGTTTTTCATTTACGGGATGAAATGAGGTTTCAAATAACTCCCCCATTACCATTAAATAACTGCATCAAGATCGGGATGGAGCCCTGACACCCATGAATGTTCAAGTGAGCACACAACTTCTTTGAGTGAATCGTGGTGGCTCGAGGCCACGCAGTTCTTTCTATGCAATAAATTCAGGTGCTCCAACCTTTGTGCAACTCCTTTCCATCGCCCCATACAACCGCGGATCATGACCTCAGGTTTAAAGAATTGGAATTTCGGTACTTCGCATATCGATAGTTCTCACTCCCCTTGATTCACAAGATCGTTATGCCTGAGATCGCGAAATGGGCAAATTCAGATCGACAGTTAGATCTTCTCTGAAATTGATGGCCAAGATTTCTTCCCCGAAGACCCCACATCACCAGCTCCACATGACAGGTGCTAATATTCTTCTCGGACCCGCACACCATAGGGCCAAAGGCTATGACCATGGGCCCAAACTTTGAGTGCTTTACGATTTCATGTGTCGGGACTTTGCGCTGTGCTCCATGCTCAAAACCCCAAGTAGCGAAATCACGACGCTCGGATCAACTGACACACGCCCCTCTTTGATCAGACGACTCTGATCATTTCACGATTTCATGCTTCGTGAGTCCTCGTGACCCGGCCCCTTAACTGCTCCATTCCCCGAAATCATGAAATGCTTAATCGTGTGCCATGTGTCCCCTTGGTTGGATGGACCAGATCTTCTACGCACCTTTCTCAAATTCAAAATTCTCGAAGTGGCACTCTCCCTTCTCCCGATACATGCGCGCCTTAACAAAACGCACCCCGACTTTGGTTGAAACACATTTGTGGGGTTTTTTAAGCCCCCCTTTTTCGCACTTGGTCATCCAAGTGCCAAAAATGAAGGGAAAACACTCCCCTGCAAGAATATGTGCTAACATTAGGCCCCACGGGGGATAGAGTCCTCCCTATGAGGCTCTAATATATCCTTTTGCAATTCCAGTTGCCTTTTGTTGGGCTATGGAGTCGAGCCCCAAAACATACTGCTGAAAAATATCAGCCGATAAGTAAAAAAAAACAAAACACACATGCTCCAAGGAGCTTATTTATGTACAGTCCTAAACTAATTGATTTTAATACATGGTTCTAGGTGAAATCAAATTTCCACCATAGCCAATCAAGTAACTTCCTAAATGGAAGCTCCTTTACTCTGTCAATGATCACTAGCAGCTGATGCAACCGTGACAACAGAACAATTACACCCTCTAGGTCCCTTTGAAAGGATGAAGTTGAGATGAAATAGGGAGGGTCCAAGACATGAAGGAAATGCCACTCTATATACTCGTTGACAGGCTCATAGACTGAGTGGAAAAAGATGGAAAATGGGTAGCAGAAAACTTGCTCAGCTCCATAGCTGCTCATGCAGAGCTAAATATTATTGGAGGGCAGAGGTGGATGAGAAACCGATACAGGTTGACTGATCTCAGGCGAAGTTTGCTCACCTACATGCTCTAGATAGGGCAAAAATTGCCCCTTCTACTGCTCGTCTAGCTCTTTTGGTTCTTCTTCTTGGCTCTCCCAAGGGTCAGAATCATAATCATCATAGATAGGACCTAAGGGGAAACTTTTCTCTTCATCATGCTGCTCAAGCTGGATAATTTCCTCATGAAAATCTTCTCTAATGGATAGAGGACAAGGCTTGAATGCATGCTCTTGGAAATCCTGCACATCCATCTTGGAATATGACTCGTAGCTGTCATATACATGTTGGGTGCTCCTTTGGTCAACAAATTGTAATGTGGGGCTCTGTTGCTCTTCATTTGAATAATCATCTAAGCTAGGGACAACAAGCATCTTAGGAGCATAAGGCAGGGCCTCTACAACTATTAAATATTCAATACTATCATCATCAGTAGGGTTGTCAAGAACATCCTCTTTAAGAGATGGGAAATCCTCTGTGCTTTCTCCAGATTCCAACCTTTCTAGTTTGGAAGAGAGAGATTTAATCAGCTCCATTACTTCACCTATAACATCTTCTTCTTCATGGTCCTCACCCTTACAGCCTGCGTAAGAAGCAACTATATCTTGAAAATAGTCGTTGTATCCCTCACAACATGTAAGGTCTCTTCCAACAGAGCCTTATAAAACAAAATTTAAAATAGAGAATAGAGAAAATTATCCTATACAATTTAATCTTCATCATATATCCATAATTTATTCAGTATATAACCATAATTTATTTAGCAGAAATTAAATTCATTAACAGCATGAAAATAAATTACATAACAACCACATAACACAACATATTCAACAACTTAATGATAACCACCTAACATAGCATAATCATGAAAATACATACCTCTGTCTGTTTCTATTTCTCCAATCTTCGTCTGTCCTCGCTGCTTCTCTGTCCAAAATTGAATCCTTCCTCCCTGCCAGCTAGGAATAGAGCCTATCTGGCTCCCTAGCTCCAGGATTCCTTGAGTATTTTGTGCCCTCGAGCCCAAAACTCCTAGAACCCGGTTCACCCCTGCAACAGTCCACCCAAACAGAAAATACAGTCCCTGCTCTCAAATTTCTCCCTTACCCCCAAAATTCCAAAAGTCCTTCTCACGAATGCCTCTGCCCCCTCATATCTTCCCTCCCATTCACCGCCTCCTACCTTCATTTAATGCCACCCACCTTATCCCTCCATTCAATGCTTTATCCCTGCATATGTAAAGTTTTCTAATAATAAATTAAAAGTTATTAAGCCTTTAATTCGTTACCCAAACATTAAATGTGTTAATTAATTAATTAATTAATTAAATCAACATATATTAAACAATAATTAATTAATATTATTAATAAATTATCATTATTTAACTAATGTACATTAGGACAGTTAATTATTTAATTAATTATACTTGATAAACCTTAAGCAATTATTTAACTAGGGTTGTTACACAACAACTATGAAAAATTAACTCAGAGGGATCAAACTTCTAAAAATGAGCATTGAAAGCTGCATGAAATTGCCCCAGGGAGGAGATGCTAGCAGGGGGTAAAGAATGATACCACTCGCGAGCATCCCCTACTAATGAGAACAAGAACATCTTCATCAATACATCCTCATGATGTATGTTCCACTAGTGTATGAGTTCATGAAACTCATGGAGATGTTGAGCAGGGTTGTCCTCCTTGCGCTCTCTAAATATAGGCAAATAATCATTCCATTCATTTGGAGTAGGAACAACATTGGGAAAACAAGGGAAAACAGAGAAATTAAAGGGAGCAAACCTCCAAGCCAAGATTTTTTCCATTTCAAAATAGTGGAGTCGCCAATCGCTCCTTCAACCATGGAGTCGCCAGGTGGATGATATGCAGAATGAGTGTGTCTAGTTTTTGTCCACCATCAAAGATTAGCTATGATTGTTGTGTTCTCCCAGGGGGCTACCAGGTGTAGCCAGAGGCAGTCACACTAAAACAATGGAGCCAAGAAAGTGGATTCATATCAATGGAGTCATCAGGTTCACAGTTGCAATCTTCAAATGTTCTGATGTCTGATGCACCTTCAGACTCAGAAGTTCGTTGTCATTCCAACCAGGGAAAATATTAAATTTCGTCCCCAGCAACAGCGCCAAAAATGTTATCACCAAAAGTCACCGCTGGATTGCGGAAGAGGTAAGCCTGATACCCATCAATATTTTATGTCATGACTTGGTTTTCAAAGGGTTCAAATGGGCGCAGACTCGAGATGATATCATTTTAACTCAGAAAACTTGACTAGCATACACAAGCAAGTGGGGTCTTAGTTGAAATTCAGTTAGTAGGTTGTAGTAAAGGTGAGTAGGAGGAAGAATTCAGCAAAGAATGTAGAGTTACGTCGTGAACATCAGGCTTTCCGACAACCTAAGGAAGAAAAACTTAAACCCAAGGTCTTCTTGAATTCAAATTTCAAAGAAATTGAAAGGAATTATAACAACACTATGATCAAACATTCATCATAATATCAAACATTCATCATAATACAGTCACAATAATTCATGTGAATCGGTCACTCATGAACTCTTTCAGTATCAGAGGAAATTAATATGGAGTAAGAAAGTTGTCTGTCATGTAACAAGAAATCTCAAATGTGTATACATAACCAGAGAACCAGAGTGTTCACTAAAACTTTACAATATGGGAGCATTGCTCTACCATCGACCCTTACAAAAATGGAAAAGATTCCTACATATACTTGGAACTAGCTCCCTACATAAGCGCTCTCTGGTCATTGTATCCAAGGCTTGGCGTTTGCATCTTCTTCTCTCAGGATGCACTTGTATTATTCTTTCAGAAACGATCTTGGATCGATATGGGCTTGCAATAGAAACCACTCACAGGGGTACCACGGGATGACAACTCTATTTTCCATGGTCGACTCCTCCATGCTTTTCATTTATGGGATGAAACGAGGTTTCAACTACCTCCCCCATTTCCATTAACTAACTGCATCAATATCGGGATGAAGTTGTGACACCCATGAATGTTCAGATGAGCACGCAACTTCTTTGAGTGAATCTTGGTGGCTCAAGGCCATGCAGTTCTTTCTCTGCAATAAATTCAGGCGCTCCAACCTTTGCGCAACTCCTTTCCATTGCCCCATACAACTGTGGATCATGACCTCAGGCTTAAAGAATTGGAATTTCGAGACTTCTCATATCAGGAGTTCTCACTCCCCTTGATTCATAACATCGTGATGCCCAAAATCGCGAAATGGGCAAATTCATATTGACAGTCGAATATGATCTGAAATTGGCGGCCAAGATTGCTTCCCCAAAGACCCCACGTCACCATCTCCACGCAATAGGTGCTAATATTCTTCCCAGACCCGCACACCATAGGGCCACGGGCTATGATCATGGGTCCAAACTTTGAGTTCTTCACGATTTTGTGTGTCAAGAGTTTGCGCTGTGCTCCATGCTCGAAACCCTGAGTCGTGAAATCGTGACGCTCAGATCAACTGACACATGCCCCTCTTTGATCGGACGACTCTGATCATTTCATGATTTCGTGCTTCGTGATTCCTCACGACTTGGCCCCTTGACTGCTCCATTCCCCAAAATCACTAAATGCTTAATCGCGCGCCACATGTCCCCTTGGTTGGACGACTCAGATCTTCTACATGTTTTTCTCAAATTCAAAATTCCTAAAGTGGCACTCTCCATGGTCCTGATACATGCGTGTCATAGCAGAACGTGCCCCGAATTTGTTGAAACACATTTGTGGGGTTTTTTAAGACCCCCTTCTTCGGACTTGGTCATTCAAGGGCCGAAACTGAAGGGAAAACACTCCCCTGGAAGAATATGTGCTAACATGTGGTGATAATAGATTGCATGAATTTATATCTCTATGCATGAATTCATCCTATATACTTGATACCTGAGTCTCCCATTTCTCCTCTTGTTAAGCATTACATCCAAAAATTAAAGTTGTTGTCTCTTTCTATATCAATGGTGAATTTGAAATTCCATGATAAAATATTGACGTGCTCGAAAAAACCTTCAAGATCCTCTCTACAATGTCCCCATGTGGTGAAGATAACATCCATGTATCATTTCCATACTCCTAATGTGAGTGGAAAGGGATTTAAGACCCTTACTGCAAATTGCTCCATGTAGATGTTTGCAACTATTAGTGATAGTGGGGAGCCTTTTGCTACACCATGATTTTTCTCATAGATATTTTATTTCTAGCTGAAATATGTTGACTTAAGGTATGTCTTCACCATTTTAGTAGTTTCAATGTCTATGACGTCTTTTGTGACATTAATGGCATGGTCCACTAGGACCTTGGTGTAGAGAGACATAATGTAAAATCTTACTAGAATTTCACCATCTTCTAAATTTTGACTTTTGATACATTTTACAAAGGATGAGAAGTCCTTTAAAAACGAGTTTGTATTTCCATATGGGAGGATGAATAACTTATCAAGAAATATTTTCAAAGAGTGATTAAGATATTCTATCATGTTTACAGTCAATATTAAGGGGACACATTTCAAAGAGTGATTAAAATATTCTATCATGTTTACAGTCGATATTAAGGGGACATATTTCAAAGAGTGATTAAGATATTCTATCATGTTTACAGTCGATATTAAGGGGACACCATATTTATGAATCCTTGGTGCACAATATATCTGAGGCATGACAACATTCTTTAGAGTGACCTTGTTTTTAATTGAGTCATCAAGGGATGAAAACTTGATCATTGTGGACACTACACACATTATTTTGTTCCCAGGGTATTTATTAATTGATCTATAGCTTTTGCATGTGAGGTGCTCCATCAATTTGTTATGGTAATCTACTTCATCCATTATGATAGTACCATTCCCATACTTAGACTTCAACATCTTAATGTATTTATTATTTCTCAAATCCCATAGAGATTTTCTCTCATCCTTAGACAAGTTTATTTTTGTTGGCTTAGAGGATCTTAGCACTACCATGCATTCTTTCCTGATTGCTTCAACATTTCTAGTTTTTTGGATATGAGGGAAGATTCAATGTTTCACACCAACTTTCCAGATGTATCTTGTTTGGGACTGCAACAAAAATCAACCCTTTCTTTAAATTATTGTGTACTAGTGTGTTCAACGTGACCTTTGATAAATTCACCACAATTCTCTACTTATTGTTTGGCAATCTCATTGAGTTGCTACTATTTTTCTAGACGTGTAGATAGTTGTCATGTTTTTGTAGGTTGTTTATGAGAAATCAAACATATTTTTGTTGTGTTTATACATGTTGTAGTTTCATATAGTGAGGAACCATGTCCACCTAGGATGGATAGATCACCCCCTTCCTATATCATGTGTCGAGTTAAATATTTTTTATATGAGAAATTTGTTATCTTATTTTGGTTGAATTTCATGTTTTTGTACTAATAAAAATATTATAAATGTGTATGCAGGTTGGTTCATTGGTTTCCAAGTGGCCATTACCACCCTCATATCATGCACCACTACCCATATTCCACTCATTATTTGTCGCAGACTACATGGAAAGTCCAGCCCTTAACCGCCCTTCCCTAACTCTTGGGATAACACTTTCACCCCACATGGTACTATTGTAATACCTTGGTTTTGAATCCTCATATTCATAATGTTGTTTGTTTATTTGATGAAAGGATGGAGTTCCTGAGCAATTAAAAGAGGCTAGAGTTCCTAGGAAATGTAATACTTTGATCATTATTAATAATAAAATACAACATTGGTTGTGAGATAGACAAGGACAAGAGTTATAAGGGGCTACGATTCCACATGAGAGGGCAAAGGTGAGGAATTAAGCCTTTACATTTTTAAATTATTTTTATTTTACCCACCTTGGAATTTTGGGGAGAAAGAGGGGGTTACATGAGATTCTTGGGGGATGACCACATTATGCTTTTGATATTTAAACCTTTTTCTTGATTGTCTTGTTGTTGGCCATTCATTCTTACTCAAAAATTGTTTTTGGATTCATTCCTCTCAAATTCGCTCTTCTGCTCATTCTTGGTTATGCATGGGGAAGGGAAAAAAATTTATTGATAGAAAGTATCGATGGTTGGTTGGGTGCAATTAATTACTTATTGTTCTATAAAGGGAGGTATGCATGTGGACATGAGAATAATGGAAGTTGAGAGAGAATTGTCCACAAATGAGAATCCTAAGAGTTTCTAGCATTGCGATTTTTTGACCGGAAGCACTAGAGCCCTGGAAATAGGTGGACAACTTGAGAGAATGTGTGGGAGTGAAGGGGGTCCATTCTCTTTGGGTGGTGTGGGATGGAGGGGAAGAGAGATTGTAAACTATATTTGTTGTGTGTTGGGAAACCTATGAGAGTTTGATTGTTGACTAGGTTGGGAGGTTGACTGTCAGTCTGAGACACATCCTTGTGGATTCATAGCCTTGGATCAGGGGTGACTTTCTGTTGAGACTTGGAACAACAATGTCTAAATTTGGGTGGAGTGTGCTTGGTATACATTTAGTTGGTGATTGGATTAATTAAATATAAGTTCTCTCTACCATAGTTTTCTCTGCTTGTATATTTATTTATGTCGTGCATTAATTATTAACTCTAAAATATGCATTTATAATGTGTTTGCTTGCTGGTTATTGTTGTAAATGACATATGGTTCATTTCTTTTATGGTGTAACATGAATCTTGATTATTGCATGTGTTTGTTTCATGATTCTTAATAATTAATTGGTATTAAAAATTTGAATCATCCCAAGAGGGAAAATTTAGAGGTACTGAGGCAATGGGTACATTTCATATCAGAGCATAAAGAAAATAATTTTGGGTTTGTTGTTATGGGTACATCATAGATTGGTATCATAGATGTTGGTTGATAACAACAGGCCTTTGAAGGGGCTTGCTACATGTCAGGACAAAAGTTGTTGGAGGCATATTTTTTTTTTCAATGAAATTAGTAACAATTGGATAACATCAGAGGGGAAGTTTCTATGGTTTAAACACTAATTTTTTATCCTTAGAGACCATGTACAAGATAACCTCCATGCCCTTGGAATTCCAACAAGCTTTCCCCTTCACGATTTGAGCATCTGAATTGACAATTTTCCTTCCATAAATATAATGCTCAACCACCATCGATCAAGCCTTCACGTGGGTTCTTTGTTGTTGATCTATGATGGGGAGTTACCTTTATTTATTCCACATGCATGTAGAGGGGGTTAGATGAGTTGTTTATAATAAAAAATGCAACCCTTTATCACTTGTGTGCGAAGGAATCCATGGAACCCTGCGGAACCCACGCTCAATGTAAAATTTTGGCTGAGTGTCCCAATAGGCTATTGCCCCAGATAACCGAATATCAGAGCAGTTTAGTAGTGTCAAGTGTGGGGATTCTATACCTGATACCCTGAGGAGCTAATACCTGATACTCGGTGAGCCAATATCCGATGCCTCGGTGCGTTGGCAGCCAAGACCATGGTAGTACCATGCCAACATCCACATAAAGGTGTTAGTACTCAGCCAATGGGAAGTGTACATGTGTTATCATTGAGTGTCTAGATCGAGGAATGGGTCGTACACACCCTCAAACATAGGGTTAGACCCCAGCCGTAGGATATGGGGAACGAGAGATATGGGTCGTCGATATTCAAATGTGAGATTGGGAGGGATTTCGTTGCCCCAGAGTAATCGAACCCCTGAAAGTTCCCAAGACCCATTTCCTTGCTTGACATCTCGGTTTCCTGATACCCCAGTGGGACAATACCCTGAATATCAAATATCAGAAATGTTAAGTAGTGTCAAGTGTGAGGATCCAATACCCTATACCCCATGGAGCCAATACCTGATATCTCGATGGGTCGGTGGTTGATGCCATGCCAATAAATTGCCACGTAGGAAAGACAATCCTACAATTTAAAAAAAAATATAACTGAAGCATATTAAGTCAGATTGAGATGAAAAATTTAGGTTTTGTCTGCACAGAGGAGATATACAAAATTTCCAAAGAGGGCCACTATCCATTTCTGCTTGGATTTGCCATAAATTGAAAAATAATGGGATTTAAAGATATGGGTCCAAATCATTGGTAAAGATCCAAATTAAAATGAAATTCTTGGAGAGAGTCTAGAAAGAAAGAATGGAAATAAACCATGAATAAATTTAATAAATTCCAAGGGGATTGGAATGGGGATGTTGAAATATGCCAAAATCCACTATTTGAGACCACTTTTTGGGGATTTTTGATAATTTAGAGGAGGAAAAGTGATCCTAGA
>ML810885.1:86309-97576 GCA_009831015.1 Picea engelmannii
ATCTTCTTGGCCATCTGTTGAGCATTCCAGATCGACATCTTCATTGTAGCAGGTTTCTCTATTTTATGAATAAAGAAGATTTGAGATGTTTTGGCTTGTCTATCTTATTGCATATGGTTGAGGTATGTTCCATGGTTATATCTCTCTGTATTTGTTGGATACACACATATAAACACATCTAAAAAGTAGATCAACAAAGTGTTTGACAAATACCTCACTCAGAAAAAGTTTTAAAAAGACTCCAAAACAGTGATGATCCTTGCATAATGGCTTGGGATCATTACAGTGGTATCAGAGCTTAAATCCTGCAAACCTGGGGGGTCTTCCATAGGGATAAATGGATAGTTGGAAAGAAGTGGATAAGATAGCCTTTGAGATACCATGGTTGGAGATCATGTATGACGACCTTAGCAAGGAAACTAAGGCTACAATAACCTTCCTACAATATTCAACCTTTAGAAATCTCCATTGGAGCAAATGGGATATTTTACAGGGGATGATCATAGCAGGTGAAAAGAAAAAAGAAGCAGCTTTATGGTGGGAAGAACATAGAAACCCCACGCCTAGTAGGAGCATGCAACCTTGCCACATTTGCAAGGGGTCGTGGGAACTAGATCATAGGTGCAGGGGTAAAGATCAAGAGCGCATTATTGAGGCATGTCATGACAGTGAGGGTGAGGTGTGTGAGGATGGAGCGATAGATGTGGATTTAGAGCAATCGGATGATGACAGTGACTCTTGCATAGAGGCTAGTGATATTGACTTTACCTCAGAGGATAGTGATGATGACTCTTGCACAGAGGCTAGTGATGCTTGCACGTGTGAGGAGGAGGATGAACCTTGTGTAGTGGATAGGCAGTTGGATGGACAGGACGATAGCCCTAGTGTCTCAACAGACACATTACATACCATTGATGACCTTATGCCTCAGCAGAGTGGTGACACTAGTGAGGAGTCACATGTGTTAGCACCTAGAGGTGATGAGCTTCCTATGGGGGTCGTGCCACATCTGACACATGTTCAGACACCCATGATAGCCACGTCAGATGAGGAGATTAGTGGCACGTCAGGTATGATGGATGAGCCTAGTGTGAGGGATGAACACCATGGACAGGTAAACCCACAGATCTAGGAGGAGGTACAGGATGTACATGCAGTTGACCCCACACATACAGGTCAGTCAGAGGAGATGGATTCACAGCTATTGGAGACTCCAGTGGTTGAGAAGATGGAAAAGGTTGACAGTTGGATGGAGCACTTACTTCCAGGATCATATTGCATGGATGAGGATGCACTCTTTGGTAGTCAGGATGATGATAGCACATGTCTGGATACAACTATATGGGATCTAGGCGCAGATGATAGTAGCAGGTTGAGTGCACAGGAGGATACAACTGCTCATACAGGATACAGTGTGAGTCAGGGGGAGATGGCATCTAGTGATGGGATGCAGTGGCATATAGGAGTACCTAGTGGCATAGTAGACAGTAGGCAGTTCATCACTTTATCTTCTACAAAGAGTATTGTTAGTGATGCCACTAGCAGTGAGAGGCATGACGGGGCACCCCAACATGATTATGATCCAGAGTCACACCACTTAGCAACACAGTTGGGAGTTAGTGAGGATATGCTTAGGGAAGCCACTAGACATATTGATGACATGCATGCAGTGATGGCAGATTATGGTTGGAGAGCATCAGTGGCACAAGGTAGCTCAGATGGAGGATTTTCCATGGATGATTTTCACACTCTCTGGGAGAGAGTGTTTATGATGAGGACTGACTACCAGCAATTGTTGACAGACAGAGACTACCTACTGGGGATTGGCGAGTTGTATCATAGGACCATGAGGGGGTAGGATTTGGAGGTAGACCGGCTCACTTGGGAGTTGGAGAGCACTCAAGGATTCTTGAGAGGCACACAGACCACCCTTCAATAATTAGAGTCTATATCAAATGGTTCTCTTGTGGAGATTCATCAGAGATCCACTTCATCTGTCTTAGTGGACAGTCAGATGTATTAGTCAGTCACATTGACATAGGATGTTGATGATCTAGCAAAGGAGCACCAGTCGATGGGGGACACTTCCATTTGTGTCTTGGGAGTGGTTGATCTCCATATAGAGATTGATCCAGTTGTACGCCCATGATCTATGATGCAGCATGAGTTTGTGGGAGATGACATGAGTATGTCGGAGCATATCGTGATGAGTGATAGCTCACAGAGAGATGTCGAGGTGTATGGTGGAATTCAGAGGGGTATAGTGCCTTGCAGGGAGGAGACACACTCAGGGGAGTATGTAGATGTCACTCCTCTTCAGCAACACATAGTTGTGGGAGATCACCTTCACCATTTCAGTAGTGGCATGGTAGATGAGAGATGGAGGTTGGTTGACCAGCAGTCAGAGGGGTTACTTCTGGTTGTACTGGATGGTTGGGACTCGGTGATGACCACAGGAGAGCATATTTCATGGATATCGATGGACGAGCCTCTGGTCGAATCATTGGGATTGACCAAAGCATGTGACACCTCCCAGTCCTATAGTCAGCTGCAGATGTTTCTATTAGCTTGTACTGACACTTTTATCATAGACAATAGCATGAGGAGGGATAGGCCATGCTGGGGGCATGGAGAATGAGTAGGTCAAGACTATATGACAGTAGTACTTTTATGGCATACAACAGGTCAGAGGTGGACCATGTTAGACAGACAGTTGAGACTTGGTGTGTGATGGTGAGCATCATAGACCTGGTGATGACAGATGAGCGCAGTGGGCTTCCGATAGTGATCAGCCCAACACGGGAGCAGCTAGCGGAGACTGGAAGTGATAAACTTCCAAGTTTTCCATGGGATCCAGGAGTTCACTTGATTAGTAGGATGTTTCACTACATGACGACCCAGGTGGCACCAAAGAGCCACACACTCCACCTTGGGTTGGTTTGGAGTGGGCCGATAGGTACTTGTCCTATGGGGCAAGACCTTTTCTTCCTCTTGATCATCATGATAGGGCATGGAGACGTTTGGACAGGTACTTCTTCTACAGAGGTGTCTATGTCGATACAGTTTCTGGGAAGCAGGTTCGGTGGTCACAGGTATTTTAGCTTGAGGATATCGACGAGGAGGATCCTATATGTATGCAGGGGATAGACAGTCGTGGATAGAGTAGTGCAGTGTCAGCAGGAGGATCGTCGACATAGGTTAGCATGGGACCCAGGGATTGCAGGATTGAGAAGTTCATTGACCAATAGGGGAGAGTGGACCATTGCAAGGGAAAGTTATTCTAACTTTCCATTTAGCACAACGCTTGAGGGTGCCTCACATAGATCTTGCAATACCTCATTCTGGCATCCTCATGTGCAGTTGATGGAGACCGTGTGGATCTTGGTAGAGATTTGGAGGATGGACTCATTCCGAGATGAGGCCATGGGTCAGGTGCAGAAGGTTCACAGGGTTGATATCTTCCAGGACTGTTCTTCACAGAGTATTGCAGTTCACTTCCTGATATGGGATCCAAGGGGTGGAGTGTGCTATTGTTAATCATTGGATGGGTTCTACTATGTATCCCATAGGTGGACATGGGATCCTAGTATTTTACTTTGGGGGATTTGGGTATTGCTTGAGGACAATAAATTTTCTAGCAGGGAGGACTGTAATGTCCCCACCTTGTGACATCATCACATGGCAGAGATTTATGATGACCAAAGAAGCCAGATGGATGCTAGAGAGAGTACAGGGGTATTTGAGAGGCATTGTGGGGTCCAACTTGCATTGATGATCATATTCCATCATTATGAGCCATTTCGCACAGGTTGGCTTTGGTTTCGTTGCATTCCGACAATTTCCATGATTTTGACTATTTTGAGCTATAAGTCAATGGAATTCACTGAAGAGGTCATTTTGGGCACATTACTTGGAGGAACCTCTCAGTGTAATAGCTCATTGGAATCGAGAGGAGCAACACTATAGGATAAGATGGCTAGAAGTGACTTTCAGTGGCAAGGGAAGCCATAAGGAGAGATAAGGAGATTTTCAAAGGTAAAAAGGTTAATTACTTAATTAAATATTAATAAAATGAAAGTCACTTTGGAGGGACAAGGTGAGCCAAAAAGTATAAAGGAAAGGCAAGGGCCTCTTCTCATGGATTCATGTATGTTTATCAGTTTGATATCTGGCTTTAGCTAGTGAGCCCATCTCTTGGGGGTTTTGAGGGTTTTGACTTAACAAACCCTAGAGGACGTTTCGGTGGTGAAAGATTCCACCTAGCTTGTCCCAATCTTGGTCTCGGAGATGCAATACTCTCCCACACAATTCTAGTCAGATCTACATCAGTGTAGGAGGTTCTACACAGCCACAGGCACAAGAAGAGGAGGAGGGCACACCATTGGGGGTTTCCAGCAAGGGGGGCGCACCATCTTTGGAGAGAGATTCGTTATAAGAGATTGGCAGGGCCGTTGAGGATTCTATCACTTGGGTTTTCATTACAGGGCCTTGGACATCAGATCTGGTGCTTTCTGAGATAGTTTTATGGCTTAGATTATTTCTTGAGCAGTGGGGTGAATTGAAGAGAAGGAGGGCGTTTTTGAGATCCAGATCTAGTTTGTTTGGAGGGGTTACACTTCAGATCTGACCCTGAGACTTCACCTAGTGACTTGCAGTGTCCCGATCTATATTTTTGGAGAGTTTCAGAGCATTTGGAGGCCTCCTTCAGAAGGGCCGAATTATCTAGGGCTTCAGTCATCCAATGGGGCGCACCATTCAGTGGGGGATTTCATATCTACAGAGATTGAGAGGGATCTTGGATATCTGGGCACTTGGGTTGTTCTTACCATCACCTGATCTATCAGTTGGCATATTTCTTAGGGTGATTGGACACTTTTGGCAGCAGGGCCGAGTTACTGAGGGTTTCAGCCTTCTATTGGAGAGTGGCATTCTTTAGCTGGAGAGTTTGGAATTCAGATATGCTTGTATTGATCTTCATTTCTTATTCAGCCTTTGGAGGTATCTTTTGTATTAGCGGGATCATTTTGTAGCAGCTCTTATCTATTGTCTATCTTCTTGGCCATCTGTTGAGCATTCCAGATCGACATCTTCATTGTAGCAAGTTTCTCTATTTTATGAATAAAGAAGATTTGAGATGTTTTGGCTTGTCTATCTTATTGCATATGGTTGAGTTATGTTCCATGGTTATCTCTTTCTGTATTCGCTGGATACACACATATAAACACATCTAAAAAGTAGATCAACAAAGTGTTTGACGAAATACCTCACTCAGATTTTTTTTTAAAAGACACCAAAATAGTGATGATCCTTGCATAATGGCTTGGGATCATTACAAAAAGACAACTTTGGTTTAGTGAAGTTTTTCTAGAAGTGCATATATTGAGAGATAGCCATTTTTGCTAAAAAATTAAAGTCTGGAAAAATGGGTGAAAAATGACAAAGTTGTCATTTCTAGATTGTTGCAGTTTTTTTACTGGAGCATTGGATTGAAAATATGAGTGTTTATGAATTAATTGTCATTATTATTATTTGTCTCATAGAAAAGTTTCTTTAATTCCTGACATAGTTTCTTCTACAGTTGATAGAAGTTGGTGTTTTAATAAAATTACACCATTGGAGAAAGTGTATAAATGGGGTGAAAATGGATTTTTCAGGAAGCCATAACTTTAAGCTCAGAGATCAGATTGAGGCATAAAGATAGTCATTGGAAATATGATTCAAAGGAGAATAAATTGGAATTACTAGAATTTGGATAGTTATGATATAATTCTTCATGAACTAAGTAGAAAAAATACTTGTAGCATTAATTGGAAATTTTTCTATAATATGCATAATTCTAAAAAAATGGTTGCTTTCACATTTTGAAAAATTAGGGGATACAAACATATTAGTTCAAGCTACAAATTCATATTTGGGACATGGGGGAAGTAGAGGGAGCCTTCAATCGTGAAAGAGAAACCAAAGGTCAAAATATCAGTGCTGGTAATGCAGAGATAGAATGGACACATGAGTAGAATTGAGCCATAAACATTAATAGAGACTGTGAAAATACCAAGAATAGAAGTGAAGAGTTAAAAAGAAGACAATGATAATATTATGAGAGAAAAAAATAAAATAAATGATCAAATGATGCAAATCCTAAATCAACTGTAAAGGCAAGAAAAGAATGGATCAAACTCAAGGAAAAAAGAAGAAGGAAAACATCATGAAAGAAGAGATAACAAAAAGAGAGCCAATAATTCAATAAGTTCTAGTAGAATTCATAGACATCACTGACCTCCTTACTCAAAAAGGAAATTTATGCATCTGAAGACTCCATAAACAGTCAAGAAGTGTCTCTTATTCGACACCAAAGAAGAAGACATGAATTGGACAGTTTACAAGGAGAGATGAGGAATATTAAGCCACCATCCTTTGATGCTGAAAGAGAAAGGGAAGATGATGTTGAAGCCTGGTTTCTTGGAATCAGGAAGTGTTTTTAGTTGCACAACTGCTCCTCTAATCTAGAAGCCATAATTTCCACCTACCATTTGCATGGAAAATATGTTATGTGGTAGGATTAGTTGAAGCAAGTGGAGCACATTAATGAGAGTGGGATCACTTGGAAGAAGTTAAAAAGATATTTTCAGAAGGAATATATTTCAAAGCACTACAATGAAAAGAATATGCAATATTTATTTGAACTTAAGTTGGGGAGCATTACCATGGGATAATATGAAAATAATTTCTTGTGATCTCTGAAGTACGTGGGATTTATCAAGGATGAGAAGGTGAAAATACAAAGTTTATTGAGTGGACTATTGTCATTTTGTAAAAACAAGATTCAATATGATGAGACTAGAACTTTGACAGAAACCATTAGAAAGAATAAGTACATGTACAAGTAAGGAAAGGGAAGAGACTCTTTGCAAAAGTCTTGGAAGGATAAGAAGAAGGAGACATCTGATTAGAGAAGGAAGGGATTCAAACCTTCCTTCAACATAAACAACCCTAATAAAATTCAACAATATTAGTATACTAGGGATGAATCCAATAGGGAAGAATCCATAGGAAAAAGGGGAATACCATCAATCAAATATTGGGAATGCAAGGAATATCACATGTACAAGGACTTCCCTCACCAAGAAGACAAAATGAAGACCATGCACAACATCCAAGAGGCTACCATTATAGAAGACATGGGTAAAAATATTCCAATAATATATGTAGCCTTAGAAGATTGAAAAGCAAAATACCAATTCAATATGATTGAAGTGGAAGGCAAGAACATTAATCATCCTATTGTTATTTTAATTGACTCAGGAGAAATTCATTGTTACTTTGATCCTAAATTAGTAGACATATTACATTTGTAGAAAAGTAAGCTTGAAAAATAAAGTTTAGTTCATCTAACCATTGGAACCAAAAGAAGGATCAATGAGAGAGTTATAGGTTGTCCAATAAATATGAATGGAGTAAATGTTATTGTTGATATGAATATTACACCATTAGAAGCTTATGATATCCTAATCAGAATGGATTGGTTGTACAAGCATCATGTTATCCTATATTTCCATAACAAGACATTTGTGTTCCTTGATGAAGAAGGAACATAGAGCACTATGAAAGGAATTCCAAAACCCATTTCTATAAGGGATATTTCATCCTTAAAACTGAAGAGATGTTTTGAGAAAGGATTTCAATTGTGTGCAACTTTTTAGGAATATTATAGCCTACTGCAACTAATGGTGACCGATTTACTAGATATGAAGTTGTAGTGACTACTTCTACCCATAACTCTTGTGGAATATTGGAATTATTGAGAATGATCCTTTTTCCATCTAGAAGAGTCATGTTCATGCATTCAACCATGCCATTTTTCCACGAAGTGTATACTATAGTTTTATACCTTTTCATCCCAACTTCCTTGCAATAATTTTCAAATTCCAAAGATGTGAACTTGCCTCCATTGTCTATTCTTAAACACTTGATTGTCTTTCCATCTCTCTTTTAAACTAAAGCTCTAAACTATTTCAATATATTAAACACATCATCTTTTATATTTTTACATCCATAGTAGTTAATTGTCATATAAGGGTATTAAAAACATTTAAATGATTATTAATTTTGGTACCTTCTTCCATTCTTAAACTATACAATTTCCTCTTCAAGTAGATTCAATTTGTCAAGTATTTTGTCATGTAAAGGCTCTCCATTCTGCTCCTTATGTCTACAGTTGTTTCCTCTCCAACAATATGAAACAGAAAAAAAATCATATTCCAGACATGGTCGAATGGTGTTTAGAGATCTTGCATCCCGATTATATTCTATCATACTCGTCAGTTTATTTGTCTTGCTTGTCAACACCTTGTGCAGATGAGCTTCAACAAGTCAAAGTTATTCTTCCCAATGAACTTCTCCACCTAGAAATTTTCATTTGAGAATTTCTCCATGTTTCAAATGTTGGCATGGATCAACTCCTTTCCAAAAATATACACCCTCCCCTCGAGTCTATCAAGGAAATGGAATGAATCATGTCTAGGGTTTCACACACCTTGGGCCACAGATTTCTCTCCTCAACCACTAGTGTACAATGCCATTGCACATTATTTTTCCTGTTTTTACTTAATATTTAATTAGTTTAGGGAATCAATATGAAAGAAAAACATTTACAAGAAGATTTTTTAGCAACAAAAACCACCTCAAGGTTCAAAATATAGGGCTCTGACCTTACTCCTCTCGATCTCCTCTTAGTTTTGAGCATTCTGGTGATCTCAGACATGTATTTCTCCTTACCATGCATTCTGACAACCTGCACGACCTTCTCCTTGTGGGTCAGACTTTTCCTTACAATTTTCTTGGCCTTTCTCCTCAGGACTCACAACTCGACCTTTTCCTTACAGTCTTCTTAGATTTACTCTAGCGAACAACCTTCCTTTTCCTCTACATGCAACCCACCTTTCTCTTTGCATAAGCGACCCCAATGACCAATGACTTCAACTATTTCTCTTCATGGGAGCCAACAATATTTATCCCTTTTGGATTTGGCTCTGATACCACTTGTTCGATTGAGGAACCCATAAATATGTAAATTGCAACAAAAAATTAATAGGAGACAATAATGAGAACACAAGGCAACAACAAGCACATTCAAAAAAGACACAATTTTTTATGTGGTAAAACCTTGACAAACAAAACATCCAATGGACAAGGTATGTATATATTATTTTTTCGTAGGTTTAAAACTTACACATGCTTCCCAAAGCTTCATAGATATATAATTATCCATAATTAGCATCGCCATTACATAAACCACTGTTGGGCTCTAAAGATGTCCTAAAAACAACCTTAGTCTAACATTAATTAATCAACCGAGGATTCGTCTTCTCTTTCAATAATGTCTTTGGTCTTCAGAAGATACTGCTACTAAAAACTCAGTACGTAAAAATGCTCAAAATGCTTGAAGCTTCCATTAATTCCATAACTAATAAATCATTTACAATGGATTGTTGTACAAAATGTCAACACTTAAGAGATCTGAATGTTTGGTTAAATTCCTAGTTATCTATCTATTTTTCACTATCCTGATTCCTTTATATATTACAATGAAATAAGTAAATTAAGCTATCTTGAGGATTGAGAGATCCTCACGATTGCTTTTACTATTTATGAAGATTACAAGATAAATAGTCAATCTTCCTTTAAACTGTTTTGTCCCTGATTTCTTTGATCTCAAATGACTTGTGCATCTTCATAATCTTCTTAACTATCTTGAGTTAACAACAATTGTCCATTTCTGCAATAAAATCAAAACAATTCAAACCAGAATTCAGAAAATATCTAATATCATTCAATAATATTTCTAAAAGTCTCTCTAACCATTTTCTTTCCTAATTACTTCAAATTAATCGAAAAGTCAACAAAGAATGTATCACAAACCATAGTAATAAGGATAATATTTGTACCCTTTTCTCAACTCAACAACCACCAAATATTTACTACAAGTAAATTTGGTTTGTATGGTAGTTTCTTTTTATTGTTATCACAATTTCAACAAATTCTTATGTGAAATTTTGAAACACTTACAAGGAAGTTTATGTGAAATCTTGAAAGAAATACCAAAATTTTGCATTGGTGAATTATTTTGATCGATTCCAACTTCATAAATGGGCTTATGTTTTTTCTGAACATGCATAATGATGGTTAAGTTCTCTTTTTTAAATTCGTAATTAATGAAATAATAGTGGTTTCAACTTGAACGTATCTACCCTAGAATAGTTCCCACTTCAAGTCCTTTACATGAAAAGAAAAATAGAAGAGTTCAATATATGCCATTGTTTTGGGGACTAACTTGGATATTCAACACATTTACCTGTGTTATGGTAATCTGAAAATGAGCCAAAAGGCCTATCAACAGAGTCTATTTCAAGTGCAGTTTTTTCTACCATTCTTTTGTGTTACATTGCATGTCACTTCTCTGCAAATGTTGCTACCCCAACACAAGTCTCAACTCTTCTTTCTCCAATGTTTGAGATGTTGAGTGCAATCTCCCACACAGTTAATAACATATGAACAACATACCGATTCATCTGATGAGAGGATTCATCTAGACGTTCCTACCTACTATGAAGAACGACATGAGATAAGGAAAAAAGCAAAGAGTTCAAGTTGAACTACACAAGAGTGAAAGTCGACTATCCGTGGGGTGAAAACTATTGACCACTGCCCACAATTCCGTACCCACCTGCAGTGCCCTCCTCCACTATTCATTTCAAACATGACTTAAACTAACCACTTCGCTGGAAATGAAACTCAAAATCAAGAATAAAGGTTAGAATTTTAAAACAAAACACCTCATCATGGTTTTGATAAATCTGTTACCCATTTTCATTATTTTAAAAAATAATATCGACGATCATCAGGAACTGTATTTGATGGGGAAATTCCATCCCGTCCTAGAACCACCTCACCTGTAGGCACTAAATACTTGTACCGGGTCACCCTATGACCAATACTGCTTTCATTTGATTATGTTCCATGCTGGATATCTATCATAGGAGACCAATTCCCTTACATGCACACAGAGGGGACTTCCAACTTGACCCATCCCTTATGGTGTGTATGGATATCAACCTTCACTCTTGCAATAAAACTGAACATTAAGAGGAGAAGACCATTTTCATAAACCCTTAGATAACAATTCTATAGCTTCTCTGGGACATTTTAGTAGACATACTTTATCTCTTTTTAATATCAATCTTGAGACATTTTATTAAAGTTCTAGGATC
>ML810885.1:101830-121326 GCA_009831015.1 Picea engelmannii
TCCGCTCTGACAAGAATATTCTCCACAATGCCAGGGGTTCTGGAGATATCAATATGCATCATTTCAGTGATGATTTCCATATTCCCCTCGGTGTAAACGTGTGTATCCAAGGGGTTGATAGGACAAGACCTATCTCCAGTCATAGTCAAAGTGAAATCTCCTGCTTCAATTCTTCTTAACTCTGGGAATAAACAAGATCTGTGATGGATATCATCCCAGGGTCTGTTCGGACTAGTCATTGCTTCAATAATCGCTTCATCTGAAGGCAAGACTAAGTCTAAAGGATCAGTATTGGTAAGGGAACCTTGAGCCCAAGTAGGCTTGAGAATCGGATCTAACTCCTGTGCGGGAGTTAGATCGGGGTCGACGGAAGCTTGCTGGACTATTGAGTATGCAAATTCAGTCACAGACAAGGGCATGGCCATACCTTGGTGCCCTGTCCCTTCCATTTTGGCCGATGGGGAAAGAAGGGTCCACGGATCATTGAAGTAAGTCATACGAAATGATGAGACATGAAAAATCTCAACCTTAGGCTAGCCTGATATGAACTTAACATCGCTGAAAGGAGGCGAGTAATCAAAAGTACCCATCAAAGGTGGGCACAAACCAAACCCTATGTTGATGATGTCGGGTTGAGGGTTATCAATCATCGGGACCATGGATTCCCCAGATGAAGGGTCAGGACGGGAGAAAGCTCAATGGTCACGATCCGACCCTCGTGTGGAAACAAAAAGACCCGAAAAATTGTAGCGACCACTGCTTGCATAGCATAGGTCCAACTCCTTCCTAACAATAGATTGTAGTCGAGAGACGCATCGACCACTTCAACCTCGACGCACATGGTCTTCCCCGCTATTTTCACAGGGAAAGAGGGGATGATTCCATGTGGTCGGAATGAATGACCGTCAAAAGCGGTAATAAGATTCAGTGATGGAGACAAAACGGGTTGGCCAATGGCCTTCCAACATGCCAACGACATCACACATGTTGAGGCTCCCTCATCAACCACAGTGCAAAAATTGTTCCGGGTAAAATTTTTCATGGTGTAATCCACTACTATCTGAAACGCCACGTGGTAAGGGAGACTAGGTTTTAAGTCGGTTGTATCAAACATAGTCATACTCGGATTACAAGTCTCAGCAGATCCTAGGGCGGCTAACAAAGCCTTTCTCTGGGAAGGGAAGCTTTGGAGGACCTCCAAAGCAGACATTGCACAAGGGGTTTGAGACAAATCCTCCACCACAAAGTAGTTATGGGTGTCCCTTGTGTTTGGATTGTGAGAAGCTTTCTTGAACGCACCTTTTGGGATGTGTGTCATTGTTTTTCCCAACATCTTCTTGATCTAGAGAGGAAGAGGTGGGTTTTCAACTTCTTTACTCTTCTAAGAGGTGTTTGGCATTCTGTAATCATGCACTCTAGTCAATATATAGGCATCACCTTTCATAATACACACATTCGTGGATTAAGGATTACTCGAAGATGG
Source organism: Picea engelmannii (assembly GCA_009831015.1). Lineage (NCBI taxonomy): Eukaryota > Viridiplantae > Streptophyta > Pinopsida > Pinales > Pinaceae > Picea > Picea engelmannii. Next base: position 103,314 of record ML810885.1, read on the forward strand.
AGGGGTCCTTGACTGCCCCCATCCGTGCTTGAAGAGGCTTGAGTTAAATTTTTCCCATGTTGAAATGGGTTTGTTAACACATCAGTCTGCTGCTGTGCCAATAACTTTTGGGCCTCTGCAAGCCGAGGGAATTGGTGAGTTGGGTGGTCTTCCATGCATAGGTTACACAGATACTTCAACTTCTTGTTTTCTGTGTTGCCCCCACAAGCATTATTGGTAGGTTTCTTATCCCCCTTAGCCTTCTTTCATTGTTTCTTCTTTCCATCAGGCTATTGGGTTGCCTTCGGGTTTGTTGATTTCACATTGTGTACATCCGATGTTTGGGTAGGGGGGGCAGCTGGACTAGTGGTCTGGCTGGTCGCTTTCTATTGTATCGACAATTGTTGCAATTGTTTTGACAACTGATTAGTGGGATTTGTTTGTGATGACCCAACAATACCATCGGCATGTGGTCCAACCCTCTGTCTAGTCTTGTCAAGTATTGACCATGGTGCATCTGGAAAAATATCGTAAAGTAAACCAGACTGAGAGTAAATCAACTCTAGTTGTTGATCTCTCATTATTGCATCTTCTTTGGAAAACACTCCTAACATTGCGAAATCTTTGGATAACTGGGGTACCAAATACTTAAGGAACCACTCAAGCAGGAATGCTGGTAGGATTGACACTTTTATCAAACTCTTCTGGTGTCTCCATTCTCGAATGTGATCGAAGATATGGTCCGCCTTTGTCTGCTCAAAGTTGGCCAGCAATTCGATGCTGGTGTCGTATCTCACAGGTAATTGGAAATGGTTTAGGAAATCCATTGCCAATTCACTAAAGGAATACTATCTTGAGCAGTCGAGCTCAATGTACCATTTTGCAACACTCCCTATGAGAGTGCGTTGAAACAAATGCAACTGAAAAGAGTCATCTTTCAACTAATTGGACAAGCACCAAAGATGAAAGGTAGTCACATGATCGCCTAGATCTTCCTTAGGCTTAGCTTTGAACTTTGGAATGTTCGAAGGAAACTTGGTCGGCATAGGAGGCCAATGTGGATCATGACAGATAGGCTCATTCAATAACCTTGTCAAGTATGGAAAATGCAAAGTTGCCAAAAACAGTAGTTTGGGTTGTTGATTATAACCATGGAAAAAGGGGCCTGGAGTTTGACTGGCACCAGGTTGCCAGGAAACGTTAGGTTGTTGGCCAGGGTTCTGGTAAAAGCCATGGCCATGACTAGCATACATATTTTGCACTTGTTGAGACATCATCGGCTAACTCCCGTAATAGGACATAGAAGTTTGGGCTTGCATTGCATTCCAAGTATTTGGGGAAGGGTTGCCCCCTGCTAATCCAACGGGCATAGGTCCTGAGCCTTGCTCGGGATTCCATTGGCTATGGAAGGGGTTTCCCCTAGTCAGAATCCCTGACAAGGGAACTGATCCTTGCCATGGATTCCAAGGTCCTTGTGAGGAAGGAATTTCTGCGTTTTCCCCTTGTGCAGGAATAGTACCCTTCATAGTATTTTCTTGTCCATAATCAAGGTTTCCCCCGACGGAGACGGTAGCTGACGAGAAAGTGTTGTTACCAAATTCACCGAACAAAGAGAATGACGTTAAACCTACCGGCATGTTATAAGAAGGAAGTCCTTGACTACTTGCTCCAAATGAGCTAAAGTTTATGTTTGGCCTGGTGGGATGTTGGTGAGCATCGCCGAGTGAAGGGGATGAAGGAGGTATATGACCCCCTCCATAAGGGAAAGAGTTATAGGAAGCTGAAGTGCCCCCCATGGATCCTTGCAGAGGAGCGTTAGAGATCCCTGCCCCCAGACCTAAAGTATGTAGAGTGGATTAGGAAAGGACAGAGTCCATATCGAAGCCATCCATCCCGTATGAGAATTAAGGGACTATCGCACTCTGGGTGAAAGGAGCAGTGGTCGCCGTGATAGAAAGAATCAGACCATTGCTTGAGGTAAAGGTGGTCGAGAGCATGGTGGTCCAGAATGACGAAGGTTGGTTAGGAGGTGGAACACCCTCTGTATTGACAGTCGTAGAGGGACTATGAGAATTCCCTAAAGAAGTCACAACATTTGTTTCCATTGTTTCTTGTGACACTGTCTGGTTCTCGTAAGGATAAACCTATATGACGATGGGCACCGATAGATCACTGTTCAGAGGTTCGTATGAACCAAGAGCTTCTTCTACAAGGTCTAAAATGGTTGGTTCCTCTAGAATCTAATGTTCTTCTCCCGGAGATGGGTCGAGCACAATTTCCTGTGACCCGGTCACCTCAAAAGACCCTTACTGGTCTAGTCTTCGCCTTAGCGGTGGCGGGGGTGGCTCCAGATTGACCGGTGGCAGGCCAAGAAGCCTTCATGACTGGAGGAGCTCCTGATCTTCCATTGTGTGAAAATATCATTGACACACTAGGGATTTCTATTAACGTTCAAGAACCAACACACACTAGAAAAATTCCCTATGAGATAAGACAAGCAGATCACTAACTAGTTGGAAGAACAATTACACTAGCCAACACTAGAGAAAATTATCGGTGCAAGTGCAACTCGAATACGGAAGCACCCTCCGAGTATACTCTGTAAAGCATGGCCTGATGTCTATCCTAGGTACAGTGGTATACCCCCGCAATTGTTAAGACCTAGAAATGTCCCTTTTTCATCACATCTTTTTCCTATTCAACCTTATCATCTCTAAGCAAATGCCTACTATAATGCGTGCTAAGACCTTTTTTTCCCAAGGTATGAATCATTTATCTTAATTTTATATTTTCATTTACTTAGCATGTTTGATTGGTAACGTTCACATGTTTTACCCATAAAATGATTCAAATAATGATTGAAATGAATAGAACAACGAAGTCTTAAAGAATGGTCGTTGTTGTTACACCAGATGTTACAGTTATGCACCAATCTTGGAAGCTGTTACAACTATGCACCAATCCTGGAAGCTGTTACACGACTGCTGCAATAGGTGCCACCGATTCTGCTGTTACACGACTACTGCAACAAATGCCACAGATTCTACTATTATACGACTGCTGCAACAAATGCCACCAATCCTGAAAGCTACTACACTTACTGTTACATGTTTCAACTTACAAGATTAGTTCTAGATCTTGTATTAATGATAACATACAAATAGCTTGAGAATCAGGGATTCTCAAGGATGTTCTGAATTTGTTTTAACTGAATGACTCTGACTTTAAATAGCAAAGTTTTTGTAATCAGAGGGATGGATTCTGACTGTGAGAAAGTGAAGTGAAGTAAAGCTTATTGTACGCAACATTTTGGGAAATCAATAGAAGAGTGGATTGAATTTCTTTAGCAGACTGTAGCCTATTTCTTTGAGAGGATTCAATGAGAAGGAAAGGGCCCACCTTCCTCACATATTCCCCTCTGTTTTGAATTCCATAATAATTGGCTTAATGTGAATGGTTTATCCGTTAAATAATTCTAGAATACAATTGTTGTTACAGTCTAGTTCCTTCCTGTTATATGCGCATAAATATGTCTCATGAGAATTAAAAGTCAATTGTTGAACACTACTGGAGAACTGCTTCCCCTTTTTTTGCATTAGATTAAAATCTTGTTTTCAAGTAAAAGAAAATAAAAGTGTGGATTACTTTCTTGCAATAAGTAGATTTGTTTCTACAATTAGTAGAGAAATTCATCCTGTAAAAGTAAAATAGAAAGTTAGATTAGAGTAGGTAATCCAAAATTCTTATACACTCATCGGTTTAGATTTCAAATTGTGATTTCAATTCTGTAGAACTCCAACTGTGTCAGCATAATTGTGTAAGTAATAATTTTTGTTTATTTTTCCCTACTACAATTAGATTAGTGTTGCTTCCATAATCTAGCATAAACTGTGCACAATTATCTTGAAATAACAGACTTCCCTAGGTTGACAATTTATATTGAACACCTTAATTTTCTATTCATTTAGACAATTAAAGTCCCCAACATTTTGGCATCATTTTCGGGGAAGATAATTATAGATTTTTGTAAGCACGTTAGTTTTTTTTCTTAAGGAATGATTAGTCTTCATGAATCGAGGAACACGAGAAAATATTCCCCAAAATACTAACCCTACAGGGACCAGAGGAGGTGGAGGAAGAAATCCTACATTGGGAAGGAAAACATTTGTTGATGAAATAATAGCTAGAGCAGATTCTTCTTCAGGATCTATTTTTCACCCTGCAAATCCTCCAAGAAGATGTAATCTTCAGTCATAAAAAATACCCCTTCTTGAAACATCGTTTTCATCAAGGGCTAGAGTTGAAGTTGAAGTCGAAGCTGAAGATTTGTCACCAACAAATCAGCAAGCAACATTGGAGAACATTGAAGATCAAGGAAGTATAGTTCAAAACAGGGAAAATTCAGAAGAAGCGGTTTATCGGATCAACGGTCGGATAGTCACTAAAGAAGAGTGGGACACTTTTCATATTGAGTGGAGAGAAAGAGAACATATGAAAAATCAAGGGAATAATGAAGAATATTTCCACCAAGAGAACCCACAAAACAATGAAGATCAGGTAAACAATTAAAATACTATCTCTACCCTGGTTTTTCCTATTTCTGATGTTCCCACATGAGGGATGGATCCTATGAAAAACATACCTCTCTCAGTTCTGCCAAATTTTCATGGATTGTCTACTGAGGATCCAGATGAGTTTCTATTTGAATTTGACATTTTTTGTAGAAGCTATGACTACACTACCACTGCACAAAAGCCTAAACTATTTCCATCTACATTGAAGGATAATACGTTAAGATGGTTTATGAGCCTAGGAGGAGAGAACATTTCAACATGGGTACAGATGAGGCATATTTTCTTGAACAAGTACCAAGACTACTACCAAACAAGAGAACAAAGGGAGGAATTGCTCAAGATGTCTCAAAAGGAGGATGAGACCCTTGAAGATTTTGTGGAATGACTCCAGTATAATCTACAAAGGTCTGGACATTTGGATGTAAGTAAAGACATTTTAAAAACTATTTTGCTAAAAGGAGCTAGAGAAGATTGATTAGATATACTGAATATGCTTGGAAAATGAGATATATCTAAGGAATCATATGAGGAAATTGTAGACCTTTGTAAAATATGTTCTCGAGGATCTACAAAGAATAGGTCAGCTACCAAGGATACCACTTTTTCAAGGGTACAAAAATCAGCCAATGGAGGAGCAACAAGAGAAGAAATAGTTAATCTGTTAGAAAATTTCAAAACAGAGATGATTAACTCTTTTGCTTCACAAATTGACACCTTGCAGATCAAGTAGAATCAGAGCAAGCATTGTGCATTTTCTATCTGAAATGCAGAAAGAAACATCCACCAAGGGATTGCATGTTGAATAGGGTCCAGGTATGTCTTATTTGTGAATTAGATCATGCTACTGACCAATGTCCCTCTCTACCAGGAGTAAAAGAATCAATGAAGGCAACTAACAAGGAAGCAGAGGTTGCCTATCTAATTACAAAAAGGAGACAATGGCATCCAAGAGGTCAAGGTATGAACTCTCAATTCTCTCTTGCAACACTTAATTATTGGAACAATCAACCACTATATGGCCAGACGAGTGCTCCCCCTACACATCAGATGTCAACCCCTTATCAAAATCCCAATGCATGGTTACCTATGCCCGATCAACAGAATCATCATGGACAATGGAAACCATATTGGAGAGGCCCTGAACAACATCTCCATTATCAGAACCATCACCAACCGAACCCCTATAAACAACAATTCCAACCCCAGTACCAACAACAATAGCTGCAGTTACCCCCAAATGCCCCACTGAACAATCCTCCTTTACGACCTCATATGCCTATGCAACCTAACCCAAACCCAAATAATAAGGCCATTCAGAACATAGATATACACAATGTGTCAGCCTTGTCTATTACTCCTATGCCTTGTGATGAAATCAAATTAAGATCAGGGAGAATAGTCGAGCCAATAATTGAAGATGCTCCATCTTTAGAGTCAGACAAGGAATTAGGGGAAAGACCATCTGCTGATACAGAAGAAATTGTCCAAACTATAATAGAGTCAGCAAGCCCATCATTCCCTGAGAGGCTGATAATTACCAAACCTGTGGAATTACCATATTTCAATCTCTTAGGAGAATTGAAAAATCTACATGTTAATAGTCCACTATTGCAAGTGATCAGATTTGTCCCTATTTATGCCAAGACTGTAAGAGATCTTTGTATAAAAAGACCTGGACGAAAACCTAGGGATCCCCTCACAATGCATCTAGTGGGGGATTTGTCTGAACTGATGTTAGGAAAAACCCCACCTCTTAAATATGGAGACCCAGGAAACCCTACAGTCACTGTCAAAATTGGACAGACATCTATCCCCCATGTGCTAGTCGACTTAGGGGTGGAAATTAACATCATGCCAATAGAAACTACACAATTGCTGAAACTCAAAACATAAGTCCGACCTACTCCTACTATTCTCGAATTAGTTGATCGTTCTACCATCATAACAGAAGGAGTAATAGATGATTTAGTCATTTCCATGGATTCATGGGAGTATCCTGTTGATTTTGTCGTTTTGCAACCCAAAACCCATCTAGGGGGCCACCCTCTAATTATGGGAAGACCATGGTTAGCTACAACTGATGCTTTCATTGGTTGTAGATCTGGTTCCATGACAATCTCTGATGGTTATAACACGAAAAAACTGACCCTGTATCCTCATGCTACGCCTAGTGCAGAACCTGAAAATTCTTTATGGATGGATATTGGGGATGAAAGTGCTCTACCTGTGCTAACCATAGGAAAATCCCTGAGTTTCAAAGACGAGACAGAGGATGAATTAATCAAATGCTTTATTTGTGACTCCTTTGTTGTTACATGGAACACGCACCACCAATTGATTAGAGTCTTCGAACCCATTGTCTAGGAAGACATAAGCTCATAAATGTTCTCAAAAACCACTAAAAATCAAAATGCTTCAGCTGTAACAACAACCGTTGTAACAACAAACGTTGTAACAATAGATGATGAAACACCTGAATTGTTTCCTAAAGTCAGTTCCAAGAGCATCGTTGTAGAAATTGAACCTGGAAAAAACTTGAACATCAATCCCGATCTATCCACTGCTGAAACTCGCCGATTGATGAAATTATTGATTGAACATAAAGAAGCATTTGCCTGGGATTACATGGATATGAAAGGCATTTCCTCTGAACTATATACCCACCATATACACATTAAAGAAGAATGTCGACCCATTTGCCAACCCCAAAGGAGGATGAATCCAAACCTTAAAGAAATTGTTAAAGAGGAACTCCAGAAACTCCTCAATGCTAATTTCATTTACCCTATATCAGACAACGAGTGGGTCTCACCATTGGTTATTGTTCCTAAAAAGAATGGAAAATGGAGAGTCCGTGTAGATTATAGAGCCCTGAATAAAGCCACGCAGGAGGATCATTTCCCTCTACCATTTATTGATCAGGTTCTAGACAACCTAGCTGGGAATTTTTTTTTCTCTTTCTTAGATGGATTCAGTGGCTATAACCAGATAGAAATTTCTCCATGGGACCAAGATAAGACCACTTTTACCAGCCCCTGGGGTACAGTTTCTTACAAGGTTCTCTCATTTGGCTTGTGTAATGCACCAACCACTTTCCAGAGAGCTATAATTGGTATTTTTTATGATATGGTGAATGAATGTATGGAGATATTCATGAATGAATTTACACCTTATGGCATTGATTTCGATGAAGCCTTGGATAATCTGGAAAAAGTGCTCAAAACATGTATATAGTCTCATCTTTCTTTAAGTACAGAAAAGTGCCATATGATGATGAGAGAGGGAGTAGTGTTGGGACACTTAATTTCTTATGCGGGAATTCAGGTAGACCCAGCCAAAATCCAGGTAATTTTGAATATTCCAACTCCATCAACTCAGAAAGAGGTAAGAAGTTTTTTAGGGCATGCTGGCTATTACAGGAGATTCATTAAAAAAAAATCCAAACTGGCTTCCCCCTTGTTTTTTCTATTAACAAACGAAGTTGAATTTCGTTGGACTGACAACTGTGAATTTTCTTTTACAGATCTAAAACAAAAATTGTCCACAACTCCCATCTTGAGAGGGCCCAATTGGGCTCTTCCATTTCACATTTATTCAGATGCCTCAGATACTGCAATTGATGAAGTAATAGGGAAACAGGAAGACAAAGAGCCCTATGCTATCTACTATATCAACAAGAACATGGCTCCTGCTGAATTAAATTATACAGATACTGAAAGAGAATTCTTAGCAGTAGTTTATGCAATCAATAAATTCAGGCATTACGTCACTGGATATCCTACTTTTATTCATACTGATCATACAACAATTAAATATCTGATGAATAAACCTATTACTAATGCCCGAGTAACAATATGGTTGTTACTACTACAAGAATTTGACATCACTATAGTAGATAGACCAGGAAAAGAAAATGTGGTTGTTGATTTTCTCTCAAGATTACATATAAATGATGATAATTTACTTGTTGATGATTCCTTTCCAAATGAACATTTGTTTGCAGTATATGCTCACTCACCTTGGCATGTAGAAATTTCTAATTATTTGGTTGTAGGGAAGGTACCTCCCCATTTATCTCCTCGAGAAAGAAGGAAGATTATTCAAAAGAGTGCTCAGTATAGTTGGATAGGAGGATACCTTTTCTACACAGGCCTGGATCAGGAAATCATTAGATGTGTAAGGGATGATAAAGTGTATGATCTGCTAAAGGCTTTCCATGATGGCTCTTGTGGGGGTCATTTTGCTGATAAAAGAACTGGGCATAAAATTTTAAGGATGGGCTATTTTTGGCCCACCATATTTCAAGATGCCAAGAAATACGTTCAAACTTGTGATAGTTGCCAACAAATGGGTCAGCCAAATCATAGGGATGAGATGGCTCTCCATCCTCAGGTAGTGTTAGAGCCTTTTGAGATATGGGCCATGGATTTCATAGGGCCCATTAACCCACCTTCTAATCAAAAAGTATATATATTGGTTTGTATAGATTACATGACCAAGTGGGTCGAAGTGAAAGCACTCATTAGGACCTCAGAAGAATCTGTCTTAGCATTTCTGTTCGAAGATATCTTTGTTGGGTTTGGAGTTCCCAGAGAATTAATAACTGATGGAGGACCCCCTTTCACATCACATAAACTTGAAGTCCTACTCAGTAAATATCATGTTTTACATAGAATAGCTTCTCCATACCATCCACAAGGCAGTGGCCAGGTGGAAAGTACCAACAAAGTTATTGAAGCCATTCTTACTAAAATAGTGAGAGAACATCATCGGGATTGGACAGACAAACTGCATGAAGCTCTATGGGCTTACCGAACTACTTGGAGAAACACAACTGGTTTTTCTCCTTACAAGCTGGTATATGGAAAAATCCATGTTTTCCCATTGAATTCAAAACCAAAACCTTAATAACTGCATCAAAAGTCAACCTTGACTTGACTATGGAACATAAGTCCAGACTGCAGCAACTCAATGAGCTTGATGAAAAGAATTTAGATGTTATTCATCAAACCTCGGTGATTCAACAACAGAGAACAAAATGGAATGACCAAGTCATCAAGAAGAAATTATTCCAGAAAGGAGATTGGGCTCTATTGTATGATTCATGCTTTAAATAATTTTAGGGTAAGTTGTGTACACGATGGCTAGGACCTTATGAGGTAGACACTGTTTTTCCCAATGGGACAGTCAGGTTGATCACTATTGATGGATCCGATACATAGTTACATGCAAATGGTCATCACCGGCGCCTGTATCAACATCCACTGTCCAAGGCAGAATTCAAATCTAGATGTTCAGTCGATATAAGTTATCAATTCTTAAAAGGAATGGATCTTTCTCCTTCCCTTTCTCAGCCTTAGGACTTATTTTACTCAGACCTTGTATATAAATAAACTCAACAAAATTTAAATTTCTTTGTTTTTGTTTGATTATTTTTACTATGCTAATAAATTCAACCTTGAAGGGTATCAGACAACTTTTGTGTGTGCAGGTGAATTGATGAACAAAAAAGATGAATACAGAAAAGACGACAAATGATTAGTTGATGGAAGTTGAAAAACTTCCTAAAAACTAAGTGATGCAGCATTCGGCCGATTTTCCTGCTGTTACACCCTTTTCCGACAAATTGGCCGATTTCCATGTTGTTACACTCATTTCAGTCAAATTGGCTGATTTCCTGCTATTACACCTTTTTCCGACGAATTGGCCGATTTCCTGTTGTTACACCCTTTTCCGACGAATTGGCCGATTTCCTACTGTTACACCTTTTTCTGACGAATTGGTCGATTTCCTACTGTTACACCCTTTTCCGACAAATTGGCCGATCTCCATGTTGTTACACCCATTTCAGACAAATTGGTCGATTTCCTACTATTACACCCTTTTTCGACAAATTGACCGATTTCCATGTTGTTACACCCATTTCAGACAAATTGGCCGATTTCCTATTGTTACACCTTTTTCCGACGAATTGGCGGATTTCCTACTGTTACACCCTTTTCCGTCGAATTGGCCAATTTCCTGTTGTTACACCTTTTTTCGACGAATTGGCCGATTTCCTGTTGTTACACCCTTTTCCGACAAATTGGTCGATTTCCATGCTGTTACACCCATTTCAGAAAAATTGGTCGATTTCCTGCTGTTACACCCTTTTCCGACAAATTGGCCGATTTCCATGCTGTTACACCCATTTCAGACAAATTGGCTGATTTCCTGCTATTACACCCTTTTCCAACAAATTGGCTGATTTCCATGTTGTTACACCCATTTTAGACAAATTGGTCGATTTCCTGTTGTTACACCTTTTTCCGATGAATTGTTCGATTTCCATGTTGTTAGATCCATTTCCGATAAATTAGTCGATTTTCCTGCTGTTACACCCATTTCCGATAAGTTGGCCAATTTCCCTACTGTTACACAATGGTCGATTTTCACGCAGTTACACCATTTTCTTTTCCAACCATCTCATTTGTTGTTACACCTATCTCCACCATTTTGGCTGAAGTACCTACTGATACACTGATCGTTGTTATTCTTTCTTGCCACTTCACTCTTTCTTTTTCACATTTCTACCGAATACTGCTACTCCAGATCTACACTCTTTACATGTTGCAGCACTGCTAATTTGTTCATACTCCAACTATCCTTTTCCACCTTCTCTATCCAAAAGCATTATTTCATCATTACTTGACTTCACATTCGATGATTTCCAACTGATTATCTCCAGAAAGGACTCCATATCTGCTCCAGTTGTCATATCGTCATTTCTCACACTATCCTTCATCATGTCAACTATTCCATGCAACTCATATGGCGGTTGGATAACGCGATCACTCTGACAGACAGTTATGTGCAGTAATATATGAGGTACGTGACTAATCATACATGTTAAAGTAATGAATATATAAAAGCACGCTTTCCCGTTTTCTCACCACTTGTGCTAAATTGATCCTCCTGGAGACAATCCGATTAGTTGGGGGGGGGAATCCAAATCTAGCCGTCCAAATGGTATTTTATACTCACCTTCACCACCTTTTCGACCACACTTCTTTTTCCTGAGACATTGTATTCTACATGAAAACCATGTTCGAACCGGTTGCGTTTCTGGTTTAGGTGCTAGTCTCTCCTCCTACGTGCATGTTAGACTCTCAAGCAACATCATGGGAGGATCAGCTGTGAGGTATGAGCCCGCAAATTTGGACACTTTGTTGTTACACCCATAGGCCTACCAAATATTTCTCCAGGTCGGCTAGATATCGTATTTTAAGAAGCTGCAGGGGTTTAATGAGGACGAGGTATTGGAGTTTAGTCAAAATCTCACCAAAGGATATTCAATGGTGAATGGGGTAAGGATTCCAGTATCAGAAGAAAGCATTGTTGCTGTCATAGGGTTTTCAAAAAAAGGAGACCGATGGTTTAACCGAAAAGCACATATTTTGGATGCTCATAAATCTTTCCTCATTGACAATGAGCAAATTCAGAAAAAATGCCGAGGTGCAGATGTCAATTCCTTACCAGAGCCATGGGGGAAAGTTGTAGAGTTCGTCAAAAGGTTCATTACCTGCGAAGGCAGGTACCAAGTTGTTTATTTTTCTAATTTCATCTTATTATCACATCTGCGACATCAGAAATTCATAAACATTCCTTATTTTCTCCTCCATTCATTGAATAACATGGCTCATTTTGTAAAAAAATCTAAAAACCCCAAGAAATGCCTTTCTAATCACATACTCATCGGACTATTAATTCACAAAGATATGGGCATTTCCAATAACCCATTACCTGTTATAGAAAACCAACCACCTTCTATACCTGCAGATATGATTGGACCTCTTCCTCAGTCTCTGCCCTCGGCTGCAACAACAGCCCAACCCCCTATTTTCGTTGCTCGTAAGACGACCCAAAGAAGTAAACGCATAACCCGCGACCATCCTAGCATCAACCAGACAAGCCTTGATGGAGTTGAATTGACATAGCCTATAGTTGTGATTGCTCAAAATGAGGAACAACCAACTACTACACCGAGTCATGCGTCACAACCCTTGGCCACGACATATGTTATTGAAAAATTACCCCCCTTCTCCTAAACAGAGAACCCATGTTCCTGTATCTGGATCACCTAGAAAGTGCACAAGGTCAAAATGATCCACTGCAACAGCAAGTATGACTACCCCTTCTGTTGTTGCTCCAGTAGAGCCACCTATTGCTGCAAGAACTGTTCCAATCCCTACTATCACTGTCGGTAGATTATCTCAGAAACGAAAATGTCATTCAAGGGAAAATGTCGAAAATAACTTGACCCAATTATATCAGCAACAACTCAAACCCCTTTTGCTGATGTGATAGAGAACTCTACAGAGATACATATACCCGGTTTTACTTTGTGCCCAGAACTACAAGAAACTATTCTCTCAATTCAGACTGAATGTACTCCAATCGCAGCAGAATCATCAGCTCCGCCTGATGATTTTGTCCATCATACGTCAAGTAACGATGTCCAGATCATAGCAGACCTAGGTATACCTGAATTTCCTACTTGTGTGGTTGAGGAAGAACAACCTGTTCCTCCTCCAACAATGAAGAAGAAAGCCTATGCTTCCATTTCTATTTCACCTAGGAGAAAAACCAGGTCTACCAGCTTTGCAGAAGCAACAATTGGATAGCAAGCTATGGAACATGCTATTCCTATTCTTCGTCCATTATCCTCTATGATTGATGAAGAGACTATCACACAAGAACCTGTCTCTTCCAGTGAACTAACAGTGCCAATAGAGACAACTGCAAACAATGGGACTGGTATACAAGAACAAGTTAGGCAGGATGAAGTTGTTCCACAAGAACCAGTTGTCCAAGATGAGACTGTTCCACAAGAAGTAGTCATGACACACCCAGCTGTTACACAAGAAACAATTGTTCCACCATAAACAACTATTGATAGTATAACTTCTCCACAAGAACCAGTTACAAATAATGTTGAGGATGTACCCCTTGCCCAACTGTTTGAGCAAATTGAGAGAAAGATAAGAAATACAAAAAACTCCAAAATTACTACACTCATAACAGAGAATGAATGCCTCAAAGCAGAGTTAAATACCCTGAAACAAGAATTGGAGACTGCTCAACAGAAGAATCCAGAAGGGATTACTTTGGACATCCTAGCACTGACAAAAGTTGTTATGGACAAAAATAAAGAACTGATGTGCTTTGAGTGTGGAAACATATACTTTGAGGCAATTTATAAGATATTAAAAGTGTTGGTTGTTGGAGGACCAACAACTCTCTCAGTCAAGACTGAACATGCACTTATTGCTACACATAGAACAACACAACTGAGGAGATCTCAACGTCATAAGGCAACTGTTGGTTTACCAACAACTTTCAAACAAGAACCTTTGTTCCCTCATGAGTTGTTAGTCAAGCAACTCAAACCGATTCTGTTCTTCAAGACAAAGAAACTTAGACATATTGTTGACACCACAGATTTTCATTTTAACACAAAATTTTTCCATACAAACACTTATCAATTTATCTTAGCAGTTTTGCACTAGAGGATCCAGTTCCCTAATTCAACTACAAAGTAAGGTTTGAATGTGTTTTGCATGAGGACATGCAATGTATTTAGTTGGGGGGCATGTTAGGACCCAGAAATGTCCCTTTTTCATCACATCTATTGCCTATTCAACCTTATCATCTCTAAGCTAATGCCTACTATAATGTGTGCTAAGACCTTTTTCTCCCAAGGTATGAATCATTTATCTTGATTTTTTATTTTCATTTACTTAGCATGTTTGATTTGTAGCGTTCACATGTTTTACCCATAAAATGATTCAACTAATTATCGAAATGAATAGAACAACCAAGTCTTAAAGAATGGTCGTTGTTGTTACACCAGCTGTTACAGCTATGTGCCAATATTGGAAGTTGTTTGAATTCTAGAATAGTTGTTTTAATGTGAATGGTTTATCCGTTAAACAATTCTAGAATACAGTTGTTGTTACAGTCTAGTTCCTTCCTGTTAGATGCGCATAAATCTATCTCATGAGAATTAAAAGTCAATTGTTGAACACTACTGGAGCACTGCTTCCCCTTTTTCTGCATTAGATTAAAATCTTGTTTTCAAGTAAAAGAAAATAAAAGTGTGGATTACTTTCTTGCAATAAGCATATTTATTTTTGCAATTAGTAGAGAACTTCTTCCTACAAAAGTAAAATAGAAAGTTAGATTAGAGTAGGTAATCTAGAATTCTTATACACTCATCGGTTTAGATTTCAAATTGTGATTTCAATTCTGTAGAACTCCAGCCGTGTCAGCACAATTGTGTTAGTAATAATTTTTCTTTCTTTTTCCCTACTACAATTAGATTAGTGTTGCTTCCATAATCTAGCATAGACTGTGCACAATTATCTTGAAATAACAGACTTCCCTGGGTTGACAATTTATATTGAACACCTTAATTTTCTATTCATTTAGACAATTAAAGTGCCCAACAACAGTCACCCATGTAAGTATCTAAAATAAAGGCAACTAGGTTTCCAGCGTGCAAACAGTCACCAGGTGGGTACAATCGACAGCTGGGAGGACTGCAATGAGAAGGGTATCAAACCCAAAACCTATCAAGGGTATCGAAAGAAAGTGTTCTGAAAGACAATTGAGGACCTCAAATAGATTCGAGACCCATGAAGCTCCATGGCAAATGCGATCAACGAAATCCCAAGATAATCCCTCTATATGCGTTCCCCACTACGTTTGGTCCGACTTTGGAGGGGTTATCTCTGTTACCTTTCTGCACGTGACCTCGTGTTTAGCCCCTGTGTTAGAGGGGGGTCCCGGATCACTTTCACGATATCTTATGTTTATTTTTGTAGCCTTGAATAGTTTCCTCCCCAGTCCTAAATCAAGGCTCTAGCCTAGACTAGTTGATGGACCCTACAAACATAAAGTCTAGTTGATTTTAATTAATTGTTAATTTTTGTGGCTTGTCTTAAGTCAACGGAAGCGGAAATGAAACTAGTGATTTATTTGGGAGACAAAGAAGAAAACAAATAGAAAACTGTAAACAAAATTACTTCTTCTTGACAAATATAGATTTGCACATTTAAACTCTTTAACCAACTTTTCAAACTACTTTGTTTTCCTAATATCTTTTAACAGAAAACTCAAAACAAGATTTTGCTCGACTACGAGCTACTTATTTTCCTAATTCAATCAACCAAGAACTTACGAAAGCATTCTTTTTCTTGATTATTAATGCAAACAACCAACTACTTAACCAAACAAAGAAAGTGAAATCTATATTTTTTTTATTATGCTTCCAAAACTAGAAATTTTAAAATGTATTATTTTCTTCTTTTTTGAGGCAAAAGGGGAAAAATAAAGACAAGACAAAACCAAGAAATCACTTCTAGCCCACCTGTGGACCGCAGGGAGTCACTGACCAAACTCAAAAAGGCTGATTGGAAAAGACTCGCAGACTTGTCTCAAACCCTATAAAGAAAACACAAGAAATCTTTGAGAAAATAAAAGATAAATTGAAGTCAAAACTAAGCTACAGACTGCTATAACAGAGACCATGAATGGATCAATAAAACCCTTGGGAAGTACAACTTCTGTCAGGGAAGAGGATGACTGCCCCTTAAAAAAAAATTCTCAACACAGGCATGCTACTGACAATTCAACAACCAACATATGTATGCGGGTTGTCCAAAGGTAGGGCACGTATGTATGCCTTCAGGCTCACTGCAGGCCACGTACACCTCTGTAACTTCTCAAGAATGAAATTTAATAGTCCAACAAATCAGGCAAGGAGTACTGGTATTGAAAACCAGGCAAGGAGAATTTTGATAAAGAAAAGCTAATCTAAGGTTACACCTAGGCTACAGACTGCAACAACAAAGACCAGGACTAGATCAAAAAAAACCCTGAGAAGGATCAATTCTGACAGAGAAGAGGATGACTGCCTCTCCTTTAAAAAAATATTTTATGAACTCAGGCACGCTACTGACACTTCAATATCCATCCTATGTACGCGGCATGTCGAAAGGTAGGGTGCGTATATACGCCTGCAGGCTCAATGCAGGCCACATATACCTCTGTAACTTCCCGAAAAGGAAAACAACAGTCGAGCAATCAAAGAAGGGAGTATTGGTATGGAAGACCAGAATCCCTACAAACTCATACTCTTGCAGAAACTCAGAAAAAGGTAATCAAACCAATTTAAAAACACCCAAAAGTATCCCCAAAAAACCCTAGAGATCTTCCCCAGTATGGTCGCCAATTCTAATGTGGGTGGGAAAACCCCCTACGGATTATCACTAAGGGTTATGTAATGCATGCATAAATAACCATCTAAATTCTCCTGCTTTTAACTATTATCCCAACATAGACCCCACATTCATGCATAAAACACAAGGATAAAAGGATCTGGTAACTCTACCTTGAACTTTGCGTTTGGAGTCGATCCTTTTGCATTTGGTTGCTCCTCGACTACAAGTCTCCTCGCAAAGCCAACATGCATTCACAAACAGACAAACAAAGAGCTACGAACATGCATCTTATATATGAATTAGTGGGTTAGATGTTCTAATAAAATATAAATCAAAACTAAATATTGAACACCTCGTATGGCGGGACGGGAAAAGTAAATCTTTTTATTAACCTCACAAAAGTCACTTGCAATGGTGAGATAGGCTACTGCTCCTCGAATCTGGTCTTGGGCTCCTCTTCAACTGTGCACCAAATGCTTCCACATATGCTTCTCTTCTTCAGTTCTCACAAAATGGTTGCAAAAGATTGGGGCAAGGGGAATACAAAAAAGGGCAGAGTTTCTTTGCTCTTGTTTTTATCCTTTTGAAATGGGACCCCTACCTCTTCTTTTATAGGCTAAAAGATGGTAGTTATCCAGTTGAGTGACCGGATATGGGTAGTCAAATGGTTTAGGAAATTACCCAAAAATTTGTATTCCTTCTGCAACTTTCTATTTTTTGTGCTTTTGTCAGTATACACGGGTTGTAATGGGTCAGCTAGCATATACATACGGGAAACAGCGGTGCAAGGAACATACATATTCAAAAGGATTGTTTTTAGAAGAGTTGTTCAATGGTGGCTTGACAAAATATACAAGTGAGATGGATTGATGCCAGGTATGCATGTCTGGTGAACATTAGGGTTACAACACTCTCTCACACTCTTCCCCCCCTCTCTTTCCCTCCCTCTCTTTCTCTCTCTCTCCCTCACCCCCCCATTGCCACACCTTCTCTCCCTACTTTTTTCCTTCCTCCTCCCCTTATCTCTCCCCCCCCTCTCTCTCCCTACCCATCTCTCTCTCTCTCTCCAACAAATATCTCTCTTTACTTCATTAACTCTTGCTCACTCCGCCCCCCCCTCTATCTTATTCCCTCCCTCTCTGCCCTTCTCTCTCCCACCACTCTCTCTCTCTCTTTCATTCACTCTCACTCACTCTC
>ML810885.1:133935-155407 GCA_009831015.1 Picea engelmannii
GCACACATGTTCCTACTCACCCCATTGCCACTTTATTGTCCACCAACTTCATGCACTCACCCACATGTACACCCATATATGCACCATCTGCTACAACTGCATAATTAAGTTGTTTATTAAATTCTCGTACATGCAATCGTTCCAACCATACTCTACAACTGCATAATTAAATTGCTTATTAAATTTCTGCTGCCGACCTAGCAATAAGATGTTGTTTTGAAAGACCAATCATAAGCAAGGAAAAAAAATTGAATTGCTTGCAAGAAAGTTACACTATAAAAAAAATTGAATTTAAGTTGGAATTTAAAATTGAATGGTGAACGGTTTGGAATTCTAGTTGTCCATCTGACACTAATATTTGTTTACACCATAATAAAAAATTAGTTTGCTCCCTATTCTGCAGGTTGGTTATTGCTCATTTTTCATTCTTAGTCTTGATCTATTTGCTTGATCTGTCTCTATGCAAAAATGGGAAGCCATGGGGAGGCATTCTAGTAATAGTTAGAAGATGACAAATTAATGCAGAGCTGTTTTTTTTTTAATTGAAGTGAAGTGTTTCGTCTCTGAATAGTATCATCAAAAGTTATGCTCTGCACTTCTTTGTCCAAACGAGCTTCCACATTATAAGGGGTTTGTACCTTCTACTTCCCAATTTTTCCAAATTTTTATGTTGTTTAAGTAAAAAATAAACATTTTCTACCTCTTCTATCAATCAAAATTATATAATAATAATATGTTTTTAAGGTCACACAATTTGTATTTGACCGTATGACCTATTTAGAGGAAACACATGTTCTTAACCATTAGGTCCACTCAAGCATATATATATATATATAGCCTGAGTGGACCTACTGGTTAAGAACATGTGTTTCTTCTTAAGAGGCCACAAGTTCAAATCCAAAGGTAGTAGGGTATGTATACCTTATAACAATCATCCTTATTTGATTATAACTATTAAAATATTATTTCCCATCCACCTCCTTTCCTTCTCTTTCTATTCAGATTCATCAAGCTTCTTGCTCATTCTACTTAATAAAAAATGTTCATGTGCACTCTAATTTTGAACTTCAAAAAAATTGAAATTCAAAACATGATTATAACTATCAAAATATTGATATTATCAAATCTTCCCTTCTTTTATTACTCAATAAAATTTATATATTTAAATTGTTATTTTTTAAATGATAATATGAATCACCTTAAAATTGATCATTCAAATCTTCCCTTCTTTTATTACTCAATAAAATTTTATATATTTAAATTGTTTTTTGAAAAACGATAATACGAATCACCTTAAAATTGATCATTCCAATTTTCCCTTGTTTTTTAAAAAATGATAATATGAATCAACTTATTAAAACTTTAAAGAACAAAGTTTTATAGATAAGCTTTAAATTGATAAGTTTTATAAACAAAATTCCCACACCTCTAACTTTTCAACCTAATTCCTATCAAATTTACCTTAAAAACAGCACTATAAATGCCCCTCATCCCACGACTATCCACCACCCACTCTGCTTATTAAAATGTTAACGTACACTCTAAGTTGACATTGAAAAACCCACTAGTTCCTCACTGTACTTAATTTGATGTAGACCAGAATTGAATACTATAATCAATACCGCATTTCAACGCATACAATCTTAACCACACAAAGTTTGGCTGGCCATTTTGCTAAAGTGAGATGCCATACATTTGAAACTAACTTGGTCTTCCAGGGTTTCTGTGGTCCTCGGGGGACCAGATTCTTCTAGTTCAACCCATCAGTAACTACTCCAGATACTTTGAATGCTACCAGAGCGTGGAGTCTGACTTCAGACGTTCAACCCATCAGTTACTACTCCAGATACTTTGAATGCTACCAGAGCGTGTAGTCTGACTTCAGACGTTCAACCTCTTATGGTCTTCAAATTCTTCCATATTTAATCACTTCCATTCTGATTAATTGCGTTGCTTCTCCTTACACCTACCGCTAGAAGATGCAGTTAAATCGGCTCTCTATTCAAAATTCATAGTTCTGAAGCTCTACTTATTCTTACTCAATTTCCAATGGAACATGTAGCAAATAGACCGGCTTTTTGGTAAAAAAATGGGTTTGAATTCAGTCAGATTTTCAGGGGTAGTCTGAAAATGGGCCTAAATTCAGTCAGATTTTCGGGAATAGCCTGAGTTTTGGACGATCAAAGTTCCATGCATTTCAAAATCTTACTATATGGATTTTGCCCCATTTTAAATCATCCCAGATTTTCAGAAAATCAATCAAAATTCTGAATTGACCAAAAATTTAAATCCTGACGAGCACAGGCGGACAGATTTGAAGCTCTACATACCCTTACTCAGTGGTAGAGCATCAGATCTCTACATACCCTTACTCAGTGGTAGAGCATCAGATGAACCTGAATTTTGCCAAATTTTCAGTGATAACTAAAAAATCAATCAAAATTCTAAATTCTAGATTCACCAGAAATTTAAATCTTAATTGACCGACACTAAGCAAATCTGAAACTCTACATACCCTTACTCAATCACCCGCTCCCCTGCCGGACTCGTCAGGCCACAATGAAGAGAGCTCTCTAATGAATTGTCATATTTTGCATGTTCCACCTACTTCTCTTTTTAAATGATTGTGCTTTCTGGTTTCATTCTCTTCTCCATATATGTCACATGCTTTTCCCATAGCTGTAGAAGCAGACATAGGTAGGTAGTTTTCGTTGTCTTCTCCAAATATGTCCCATGCTTTTTCTGTAACTGTAAAAGCAAGTAAACGTAGGCAGCTTTCATTGTATTCTCCATATCCTTTTTCCATAACAGTAGCTGTAAAAGCAAACTAAATAATTTGTTTTATTATCTAATCTGTAAGATATACTTGACACATGTCGTACTTGTCACATAGATCACACTAACATAATCATTATATATTTATTTTAAAAGCAAAATTATAATATTTATAACAATTAAAAATTTAGATTATAATTCAAATATAATAATTTAGATTATAATTCAAATATAATATGAATATTTTTATATACTAAAAGATATAAATTTAAGTAATCTTATTTGGAGTTGCAAAAGTATTTAAAAACAAAATTATAATATTTATAATAATTAAAAATTTAGATGTCCCGTTTCTTCTTCCTTCTCATACGTTTCTCCTTCCTCGGCCGTTTTCCAGATAGTTCCGGTCGTTGCGCGAATCCTCCGCACCTCCCTCGGCCCCAAGGGAATGGACCAGATGCTCCAGAGCCCCGACGACGATGTCACCATCAGGTTACAAGGTTGGTTGATCAAGCTTCTAGTTGCGCCAGATCCCAAGAGATCGCTGAGCGACGGCGTGAGGGTTATGCAAATGAAACAGAACCCTAACGGGGAGAGGGAAGCAGCGGTCCTTTGCAGGGACGAGGTGAACCAGCGAGTACTAAACCCTAGCCGCCGCCGCCTTAACCTAAAGATTGGAATCCATTCAAATAACAGAGACCTCAGGAATCTTCGGCTCTTGGGGGACTCTCCGCCTTCGCTTTGGTGCAGAAATCTATTTAAGAGTAATGCAAAAGCGAGGTTTCACTCTAAACATCGTGGCAAGACTAGCTCCGAGATCATGGCAAACTTTCCCCTTTTTATAAAGACCATTGCCGGATCTTCTCTTTGCTTGCAGGTTCAAGACTCATACTCTGTTTTTGAGCTCAAAACCCAAATCCACCAAGCTACAGGGACTCCGCCTGGATTCCAACGACTAATCTTCGAAGGCCGGCAGCTTGCAGATGGCTCTCTGCTACGGGACTACGGAAATCTAAAAAACACAACCATTTCTCTCACTTCTCGGTTGCGTGGAGGAGTGCCTTCAGTCACTCATCCAAGCTCTTACAAGCAGGCCGTGAAATCAGGGACTTCCGCTCCTTCGGGGCTCAAGGCTGAAGCTTCAAAAGTAAAGGAGCCCTTTGGAGGTGCCTTCATTGTGGACCAGTGCGCAGAACCTCCAACAACAGAAGTCGAAGACCCCCAAGTCTATGGCTATGCCTATCTCTACCAGGCCAAAGCCTTCATTTGCTGCTTCAACGGACTTTGGCCCTCGGCCCCTGCGCTAAAGGAATGGGTTAACAAGACCTGGTCAGAGGGTCATGAGTTGTTCTTCTGTTCCAAGGGGTTCTTCATCGTCCACTTCTCCACAGAAGACGAATGTCAACGCGTGCTAGAGCAAGGTCCTTGGTTTTGGGGCAGATCTGGTCTCTCCATGCAGCGATGGTTCCCGGATTTCAATCCACTGACCATGACAACCATGACTACACCGGTCTGGGTAAGACTACCCAATCTACCCCTACATTTCTATTCCTCATCTTTTTTACCCACCCTGGGCAATGCATTGGGTAGATTTATCAAGATAGACACAAACAGAATAGCGAAAGGATTCGTCACTTTCGCCCGCATCTGCGTTGAAATTGACCTCAGTCAAGGGCTTCCGGATAGGATTCTTATAGACTGGGGTGATGGAGATCCTTTCATACAGATGGTCGATTATGAGAACATTGCCTTCAGATGCCGCTCCTGTCAGCAAACAAGGCACCTCCAGGCAACGGAAAAGAGCCAATGGTTGGCAAGGACCAAAATCTCACAAAAGTCGCCCGAACCCTTCCTCCGACAACAAGCAACATCACAAAGCTGCTCCAACTCCTTCGCCTTCCTCATTGCCTTCGCATGCCCCAACTTTCTCTCAGCAGCCAACTATCGTCCCAAAACACCAGCTTGCAGCCTCGACACAAAATCCTGAAGATTCAGAAGCCATGATTTCAACTCCCGCAATTAAGTCCTTGCACCCACCTCACGAAAAGGGGGAAATAATTGACACAATCATGATCACAGCATCGCTCCCAGTGACTCAAAAGCGACCTCATTAATCAGACAACTCAGACAGCGACAAAGAAACACAACTGAATTCAACAGCTCAAGATTATGGCACTTCCTCAGACCATCTGGCTTTGGTGGTAAACGCTGCTGAGCCTACCAGTTCCTCTGGTTGGATTGATGTTCGCAAAAAAAAAAGGTAGAAAGGATCCTCACTAATCAACACAATGATCCGGTCCTTTCTCCTTATATTGTAATGTTTCATCGTGCTTGCCCACGCGCTCTATGGGGCTCTCTTTTAGCATAGGCTAGTTTCAAATGATCCCCTATTCTCTTTCTGAGGGGTCTTTTCCCATCCACAAATCAATATATTACTTACACTTTTTCATGGATTGAATAGAAGGATTCTCCCCTTTCTTACTTAAAAAATAATAATAATAATAATAATAATTAAAAATTTAGATTATTATTCAAATATAATATGAATATTTTTATATACTAAAAGATATAAATTTAAGTAAACTTATTTGGATTTGCAAAACTATGGTGTTTGGATTTGTAAAAGTATGGTGTTTTACAATTAATAAGCCACTACATTAAATTTTTAATCTTATTATTATTATGTAAAAGTGAAATATTAAACAAGTTAAATAATAATAAATTAATTAATTTATAAATGCAAGGGAATTAATATTAACTATTAATTATTGACAATTTTTTTTTCCTTAATTCAATTATAAAAATAAATAAATAAAAATAAATGTTTTAAGGAAATTTATTTCA
This sequence comes from Picea engelmannii, assembly GCA_009831015.1. NCBI lineage: Eukaryota > Viridiplantae > Streptophyta > Pinopsida > Pinales > Pinaceae > Picea > Picea engelmannii. The sequence continues at coordinate 139,555 of ML810885.1, forward strand.
CATGATAATATTAAAAAAATATATTAAAATGTTATTAAATACAAATATTTTAGATAAACTTTAGTTAACATGAGAAATTATAAAAATAAATAAATAAAAAAAAATGTTTTAAAGAAATTTATTTCACATGATAATATTAAAAAAACATATTAAAATGTTATTAAATACAAATATTTTAGATAAACTTTAGTTAACATGAGAGTAGATTATCTTTTTAAATTCAGAATAATTGAATTTAAAAAAATTATGAAAAAGCTTTTATTTAGATGTCTCTATCTTCTTTTTGCTGCCAAAGGGCACCTTTTCGGAATATGAATGAATTTGTGGAAGTGTGCAACCAATCATACTTATGAGCAGAAACCAAAGATACCCCAAACATGCCAATCATATGTGCGAGCACAAACTTCCTTTCTTTCCCTTAATTCCATGTACCATCCATGTTTATAAAATGCTAAACATTTTGTAAAAACACTAGATCTAGTATTGTAAAAATATCAAATGTTGTAGGAATAGATCTAGTCTTGTAAAAACATAAAATGTTGAAAGGAGAGATGTTGTAGTAAAAAGCATAGATGTATTGAATGTAAAAATATAAAATGTTTAACTACATGGAGGACGTGAAGATGTTTATATGGTAAGTTTTGTTATAATTGGTAGTGGCTAAAAATTCCATCCATTAAGATGATATTATTAACCTTTATAAATATATTAAAATATTTAATCATAGCACACTTTCAATAATGCCTTATATTTATCCTCTTCTATGTAATATTTTACATTGTGTATATGTTTTAAGGCATAAATGTAATAGTGAGAATGGTTGATGTAGTCATGAATTATGGAGTTTTTGGAGGATTTATGGAGATTTAGGGTTTTGGAAAGTATATGATTTGAAGCGGAAGAAGTGGACTACCCTCAATATCTTATTGAAGGTTTTTAGATCTTTTCTAGTGGAGGTAGTGGAGGTAGTGATGAGGAAAAATGAGGTTTTAGACTTAAAGGGAGTGGGCTAGGCATTGATATAAAACAAGAAGCACCTAGCCAAAAATTTCTTGAGATAGATCAACAAGAAGAACTACTCTTCTAAAACTCAGTCGACGGTGATTAGGACCTACTAAGATCCAAAACAATGAAAATCCAATCAAAGAGACTTTTGAAAATTGGTTGGGGATGATCAGGGCCCAAGACCAACAAGCGAAGGTGAGGGAGAAAGTTATGGTAACCTTCACACAACAATCACCCAAGGTACAAGTACCCTCGCAAAGAAGGGAACCCTCCAAGGGAGATGAGATGGAGATTATGGGTTTATCTCGGGTACCACAAACATTTCCCATTTGCAGTCACCCATGCAAAGTTCTCTAGGAAATGCAACTATGAATACCACTTTGTGATTGATAACTAGGGGGAATAGTCATCGATCACGCTTCTTCATATGGGTAGGGAATGTAGGACTAAGTCCTACCTCTAGAAGAAGTGGTGTCACCCTAAGGACTTTTCGCTTTAGATAAAACTCTCACAAATGCTTAACCCACTAATCCAAGTGTCAAAGGATCATCTAAGCACTTGAACTAGATTTACCTAGTTCTTGACACCTATGTTAGAGGTGCTTTCCCGAAAAGTATCATTCACTACTAACATATTTTTCACTCATTAATCAATTCCTAGTTTGTTTTGCAACCTTGGAGAGTTTATTCTCCAATCCTACACCAAGGCTCTACATCTAGACTACATTGATTTCTCTAAAAAGAAAAAGGTCTAGTTGATTTTAAGATTGCCAATTAATTTTAAGGGTTGTTGATTACTCAAGGTAGTGGTAGTGCAACTAATGATGTTTTGAGACATTTACAATTAGAAACTTAAGAACATTGTAAAATTAATCACTTTACACTTATTATTCAATGAACTAGGTCTCCACCAAGCATTAAGCATGAACAATTCTTTTGACAATTAAAAGCACAATGCAATGCACACACTATTTGTATTTTTTATCTTTTGAAACTGCTAACAATGCCATCCTAGTAATCAAACAACTTTTATGAGAAATGTAATCCAAAGGTACTACTAGAAACACAAAAGGAAGTACAAGAAAAACACAAAAACAATGTTTGTTTCTCTTTTTCTTATAAATTAACCTTAAATGTACATGAATAAGCACAAAAACAAAGAGATGCCTTACTTTTTGCAGACCCTAACCCTCAAGAACAGTAAAACCACTGGAAAAAGGAAAGGAAAAGGGGCAAAAAATGTGAAATTTTGAGTTCCATGAGGTACACACACTTCTTGTGAGTGAAACCTGGATGTACATACACCTCTATTGAGATAAAAAAAAAGTAGTAAACAGTGAAGGAAAATTGTGTACAAACTTAATTTTTGGCAAAAAGATTCACAAAACCCCTAAAACATTCCTTCAAAACTAATCTACAACAAGACAAACACAACAAGAACTATTAAAGAACCTTAAAAGAAGCCAAGAAACAACAAAGGAAGCCCTGATGAGAAAAACTGAAGGATTTCTCCCCAGTGGAGTCTCTAGTTCTTTTGTGGACAAAATTATCCTAATATCTAGGGATGAACAATTACACAGTGGTTCAAATAAAAAAAAAAGTTATTTCTCTAAAATTAGTCTTCAACTACTTTCCATAACTAACTTTTAGTTAAAGAGATGGAATACCTTATCCTAGTGGTTTCTTGAAGATGAAACCCACGTGTTGATCCCACTCCACTTGTCCTCAATCCAATCCAAGTTACAAGACCTACACATAGGGAGACAAAAACCTTCTTCAAACCAATTGATAATAATGAAAGAAAGAGTGAAACAAATAAATCTAACTAACTAATTTGGAAATTTAGTTCAACAACCAAACATAAATTGAGATCAACTACTGAAGAATGAAATTATATTTGGCAGAGAGAAAGGAGAGAAATGTTCCTTTTTATTGATGAAAATATCAATATAAAATTATACATGATTTCTTGTTGTAAGTGCCTTTCGTAACCATCATACATATTCCTCTGATCTCAGACCATTCAATATTTCTTCTAGACTTATGACTCTTCTCCAGATACTATATTGAGGAGAACTAGGGATTTTTAGGCCTCAAATGCAAGTAAAGGAGACATGGCTCATAGAGAAAGGGTTTCCTGAGGGTAGAAGGTCATCAAAATTCAAGAGAACAAACTCCTATGATTTCTTCGACGTGAGGATACTAGTATGATAGCTTTTCTAATGTATTAATTCTAGCCCCTCCTCCCAAATTATACCTATTTTTATACCATTATAAGTTGGTTGAGGTAGTTGGGAATGTGTTTTAGGAGGGTATAGGTGTATGGGATCTGTAAGCCCCAATTAAGAGCGCATGATTTTCAAGGATTTTGTATTTTTTTATCCACTTTTTAAGGAACATGCCCTTTTTGAGAAGAGGAAGGGTGTGTACACGCTCCTTTTGTGAGGGAAAAGAGCATGTGGATTGATAAGGATGGTCCTTAAGCAGGCTTCAGGGTGAGAAATGACAATAGATGATAGGTGTGGTGGTCAATTGATCATTTTAAACATGTTGGTGTCAATAGATGTTATAACAATCATTACCATGTATTGTCAAATGCTAGTATGATTTTAATCTATAGGAAAAAGTTTCAACTTGGATAGAGAATTTGAATGTATTTTTTTGAACTTCATCAATGTCAATCAAGAAATTTCATCCTACTAATAAGAAAAATTGGTAGGGAATTCATTTCCTACAATTTGAAAATGTAGAATAAAATTAGACACATGCAAACACAACCCAATAAAAACATCATTTATAAACATTTATTTTTAATTTAAAGAAAATAAAACTAGATGTATTTCGTGAAATTACTTGGCGAATCAAGAATGCTCCCATAGGAAACCTTTCCATGCTCGAGCTTCAACATGTGTCTGAGATATAGCCATCTATACATTAATAAGGGATGTATGGATTCCCTTTTTCATTAATAAGTGAGATCAACCACTTGAATTATCCATCGAGTTAGTCACTGGGATAGGTTGTCCCTTCTTGAGGAGAATGACTGACCAACATTAGAGTCAGAATCATGAGGAGAAGAAATAACAACAAAATGTAGAACTCCAATATTGAGAATCTTTTCAAGTCTAGCCAAGGAAATAAGTAACTCTAGATGGAATTTATGTGCTCTTAAGAGAAACCATTTGGTTTCACAATCGCTCTTTTTTCATGAATAAACTAATCCCTAGTTGAGACTAAGGTTGAGGGTGACGTTGAGTCTCAAGATCAAGCTCAGGTTGAGGCAAAGGCTTAAGATCGAGCTAAGGTCAAGGCTCATGCTAAGGCTCTACAACACCTACAAAATTCAAATTAAATAAAATTGTTATTGCAACATGTTATCATGGTTTGACCTTTATAAGTATAGTCCAATCCATACTAATTTGTATATGAATTTGACCTTAACCCCAATAAACAAGTTTCCATGTTTTATGTATTTTATATTATGGTAGCGAAAGAATTTGGACTGCTTGATAGTTATTTTTATCACCTTATTAATTATAGAAAGAGTGGTTAAATTAATTGTTCATTTAAATTATCAACCTATGGATCATAAAATAGGCCTCTTTGCTACCAGTTTTTATAATCTTCTTACATAAGGAAAATGCATTGCTAGGTTAGAAATAAAAGTCACACTTTAAAGATAAATTCTAGAATTGACTCACACTTTGCGAAATGTAAATACACTTGCATTAATGAAATAGCACTCGCAGAGTTGAAATAACAATTGTTTTTCATTATATTATATAAGTTGTAACAAAATCCTTATTAGCACAATTCAAATATGAATTGAGAACTATACAATTTTTACTTAAATCTTAGAACTAAGCACAAAATTATGCAGAACGACACAATGAAACAATAGTACCTATTCTATTGAGTGGGCCCTACCTCCTCATAATAGAGTACTAAATTAAGCTACAACAATGTTAAATAGAATCAACAACTCAATCTACTCACAAAACATGAATGGATCAAATTGGAGATTATATTACTAAAATAGATGTTATAGAGATATGTTATGTCAAAAGTTGTTATCTACTACTCCACACATAGGCACCAACCCTCTTTTAATATACAAAATTGTCTTTCTTGTTTGAGCAAAGGTGTAACATATACAAAAAAAATTCTAAATATTAACTAACTTGGTAATCAAATATTCTCAAGTGTTTATAATGAAATACCAAATACAATAAATAGATGCATAGTTGATGCCAGGAATATAAAAAAATCACAGTGTCATTTAACAACGTTTTCATAAATGATGTCATTGTTTGTAAGAATAAGTGTTGTGTTTGTTGGAATCTTGACGAGTTTGCGACACAAATGCATCAACAAATTGTCAAAAAATGGGCCCAATGTACTAGTGATGTACATGATTTGTGACTACCTTTAAAAATATTTTGTAGAATATCCCAAAGGAACCTATTTATTAGATCCATGGAATTATGTGCTTAATTACACTACCCCATTTATATAAGTTCCTGCTTCTTCAACTTGTGATATCCTATGAGAGTTGTAGTAACCCAAAACTAGTTTTGTGGTGAGTGGAACTAAAGCATCATTTCCAACCAATCATTAATCACTAAGTAACGAAAAATATTCTACCATCTCCCTAAGGTCCAATAGAAATCAAGTGAAAACTAATAAATGCAATGAGAATTAACTCGAATTTTGTATCCTATATATAGGCATCAAAATGATAATAGAAATGTTTGGGGACAGGAAATATTCTCCATTTAGCTACGTCATCCCTAAGTCAAATAAGTCTCCCCTTCCACCACCCCCATATTCTCATGAGGGTGGGAGTGGGGAGAGAAATTTCTCAAATATATAATATATATGAGGAGAGAGAGAGAGAGAGAGAGAGAGAGAGAGAGAGAGAGAGAGAGAGAGAGAGAGAGAGAGAATATATAATATATATGAAAAAACTCCCCCCCACACCCTATTTCTTAGGGGGTGGGGGGAGATGTTACGAGGAAAATCTCTCTATGGCTAGGGGTAAACCACAATAGACGTAAATGACTACAGAAATCAACTATAATCTCAAGTATGATATATAAACAAATATGATAACAAGACAATATAAGAGGCCTACCTCGCCTAGACGTTCGATGAAGTCCATCGTTAAGCACTTGACCCAAAGAAATATACCTGTAACTAATTCTCAACAACCAAGCAACACAAGCATATGGTGATAATATATAATGTTATCATATTCAATAGCATAATCCATCAACATTCATAACAAATACACCCATGGATTAATAATTCAAATATTTGTGAGATATTAATTGGATGAGAAAAGAATATTTCTATTAAGATGTAATCAGCATAAGTGATTGAGTTACAAACTTCTATGTCGGCACGGTTCGGAACCGAGAAACTAAGTTCCTTCCAGCTGGGCCTCCACCAAAGGCAAGCTCATATAAGAGACACTAAGGAGTTCTCAATGAATAAGGGAAGAGCTTGGGGTTGAACAATGTGTTCAGACTTAAAGGACAAAGGGATGCAGACTCAATGTGAAGTGAATAATTTCTCCAAAGTAACTTTGCTCTCAAAGTTGAATTCTGTCTCCTCTTTTCCATAGCTCGGATTTGGCCCATTTATAGCCTTCAAGTGGCACTGAAGGGCCGAGTCAGAACGTTTCTAGTAAATGGAAGGTTAAGGATCATAGATCGCGTGACGTGACATGGAAACTTGACACCATTTTTTTAATTTTGGGCACATTTCCCTATGTACGTGGGTTGTAGTGGCACAACCTGTGTATACACATGATGTAATATAGGAAGGGCATGTATATGTGGAAAAAATATGTTTTTAGCTTTGGTATTTGTAAAAATTGGACTTCAAGTCTGCATAGGGAAATGGAAATAGGCCTTCTATGCAAGATTGCATGGGGTGAGGAAAATCTTGCTATAACATATGGCCCCTAATGTGTGAGGTCGTAAGAGTATCTGCGATGGATGAAATACATTATAAGACCAAGAAGTGGAGTAATGGGGACCCAACTGGAAGGACTGACTGCTCATTACAATCTATACTGACTTTGCATACATGGCTGCCAATTTGAATTACACTACAGATCCATGTGAAAATATACCAAACAATTGTCCATGGTCATGAATAGGCAAATAAAAATGTGGTTACATGCCAAAGGTTGTCATAGTCACAGATAAGGCCTAGTAAAACTAGTCTCAAAATCAATCTGAAGATATATGTATACAATGGAGTATAATATGTTCTCCCATGATCACTGAAGTCACATAGGTACTGGTCCAATGAAAATGTAGCAACAACTCAGGAAAGATGCAACTATGAACTGATGTTTGCAATTTTTCTACACAATCTGCCAGAGGTGCAAGTCCACATCACGTGAATAAAGGAGTTGAGGTCGAACACAATTAGACTTTGTTTGATTACCGGTCATTGTGGTATACCATTAACAAACATGAGACAACATATCGATGATGAAAGTAGGTATCAAGGCACCGAGTACATTCTTACAAGTGTGAATAAATGAGTCGGGGTCGAACACTTGAAGAATACATCAATCATGAGACATTGATGTATTCCCAACTATTGATGGTGAGAGAACCTGCCACTGATGACTGCAAGCCTCTAGGTACTCATAGGACTCTAGGTATCGTTTCCAGAATAAATGAGCTGAGGTCAATGGAAGGAGACCCAATGAAAGGAGAGCATTAAGGAATCTCTCATCAATCAACACAAGGTACAAAGTAGGAGCTTAATGACTTGGAGGAAATCGGATGAAGAACATGTTCATGAAATAACAACCCTGTGCGTCTTCCGCATGTGCCAGGTGCAAGCATTACATGAAAAATACCCTCTGAATAGTAGCCAATGAGGAAAATTGTTGACAAAGGCGAGGAAACCACAAATAAGGCTAATGGCATCCAAGACACTACATGAATCCCAATATGTGAATAGATGTCTTGCCATCGAACACAAGGGAAACCACCCAATCAATGACCAATGATGAAATGTCAACTGTTCGGTTCAAGGTTACCTACAAATGAGGAAAGTAGGACCAGGGTGTGCAACATGACTACAAATTCATGTGATTCTGAGACAAACTGAAAGTATGGCCGACATGCAAAGTCAAGATTTTTGAGGAATCATGGTCGACACAAGTTGATAGACATCCTTTGAACAAGAGCATGAGACATATGGAAGACTCGGGAAGCATAGACTCAATGATGAAACCATGAGATGTAGGAGGCATCAATCAAATTCTCCATAGGGACTAGAAGAGTAACTAGTCGGGGGAGTAAACTCTTTGTAACGAGCTCAGCTTCCTAAGGCCATGATAAACCCAAAATTATGATGACAAGTGGAATAAAAAATGTTGTGCTATGTTCAAAGGCGACAGGATTGCTGCCAATATAAGATAATACTCCCTTTCCGCATGTCTTCTTTTTGGTTTTTTCATACTCAAATGAATTCTATGATACACAGGAGGGAATGTGTGTCACAAGTAAGAAAAAATAGTTTTAGCAGTGGATCATACCTATGCTCAATGCAAGGAGGTGCATGTGGGAGATGGACACTTGAGGGAATGTTCCCTCCTGGGTATAGGGTGTTAATATGCAAAGGATATAAACAAGGATTTGCTTGGTTGAGGATGCAAAACTGTTGAGGCAAACAATTTATAACACAAAGCGAGAGCCGAAAATAGGCTCAATACTGCAAGCAAGGACATGAGATGCAATCACAAATTAACGCCAAAAAATGTCCTTTTTCATAATCTTAGTCTACTTGGCTTGAAAAAGGGATAAAATTTTAACAAATAGATGTCGTTTCAAATCCAATTTGCGATTGTGAAAGAGACAAGTTCACTTGGCAATATTTTCTCTTTTTGAAAACGAGTCAGAAAAGAGCTTAAATCAAACTCCCCTGGGAGTCCTCTAGGTATAGGTCAGCATGTTTATGAGTGAGACATGAGGTTCGACATAAATTCATGTATTAGCTATAATGGACTCCCAGTACTACAGAAAAAATCTTTGCATGGACACCGAATGAAGTAGAGGATCTAACTAGGGTACCCATGTTTGGTAAGTCTCTACCATTTGATAACGACACTTCTAGTAGCAGATAGAAATTTCTGTGTTGCTAAAAAATGGGTTCGTACCTAAGGCATATGAGTGACAGTTATAAGACAATGCAAGTGTGCATGATGGAATGGATATATATCCTATATGTTGGGTAGCGAAAATACCTGTCCGAAGTTACGAACGGTCGACATAACACTGAAAACCGCAAGAATCCCTAGACAAAACTACAAAATCCAACTCAATCCATTGTTGTATTAGTCCATTAGGTGAAATTATTATCCGAAACTATGCAAAGTGGGTAAATTTTTTCTAGAAATAGTAAAAAAACCAAATTTACTACACTATTTTAGTTTTTTACCCAAATAGTGGATTTTGGACCAAATTACGTTCGATCTTCAACTGGTGATTGTGGAAGCTATGAGTGACAGAATCAATGACCGTATGGACTAGGTAATTCCTCTTCCCCTCTTCTTTCTTTTTAGTGGATTACATTTTGTATTTAGGTTTCAAAATTTAAGTTATTTAGGGCACAAATTACAAGTTTAGGTGTACGTGGGCTATTGTTCATCAGGTCACGTATACGTGAGATTATACGTGGTTGTCCAAAAGACAACCAACATATACTCAACCCTATACGCGACTATAAACATTGCAGCCTACGTATAAATCCGTAAACAATGTTTTTTAGTGAATGATAACTCAAAAATTGATCTTTCTCTTGCATGATGGTGCTAGAGTGGAGGGAAAGGGAACATGAGGAGGTAGATGTTGTTGTGGAAAGAGATCCAGGGGTCCAAATGGCCTTGAAAATATATGGGTTGTATAATTTTTGGGATCTCAAAGGGATGAGGGCCCAAGTGAGTTTGCTACAGTTGCTCATGGATTACTGGGAACTAGACAGTGAGAGATTCACCCTTGATGGGAAACCATTAAGGATTGAATTCGAGGATATATATTTCTTGACGGGGTTGTCGCGTTGAGGTGAGTTGGTCAACCTCAAATCCCGAGGAGTTGGGAGAGGTATGGAGATAGAATAATACATAGCCACTCATTGCACTGCAGGGACTAAGAAGGTCGAGAGTCAACTCCCCATCCGAGCAATAAACAATCTGAGCCTCAAGATTGTTGTCCTCATTTTGAAATGGATCATAGGATCGGCCTCGTTGCACTATGAATTGAGGTCGCTTATGTTCTACTCTGTAGAGTGATTGAGACCCACGGTGTACGACTGGTGCACCTCATTATTGGCTAACATGAAGATCCAGTTGACAAAATGCAAACAAGGTGGCAAGAGGAACTTCGGTTTCACTTCCATCTTGTGTAGATTTTTCTTCGATCGGGTTATGGGTTTTGGACCTAGAGTTGAGATCCTTCCGCGAGGACCTCTCGATCCAGCCATGGCACAGTGTATCAAGTTGATGAGACAACAGGGGGGAGGTAGGGTGCCCACACCCTACAACGATGATTTCTTTTACTAGTGGAGATGACAGGTTATTTCACTGGATCAATAACCCTATGCAGGGATCAACTTTGGAGGGGACCCTGACATGCCATTACCACCAGGGACTGCCTATGGGGACATAGGCATGTCAAAGTTTTTAAAATATTTCATTTTTTTGTATTTTTGTATAGGAAAACAAAAATATTTTTGGATGATGTTTAAGTACTAATTATACACGTATGTGATGCAGACATAGGTCCAATATGGTCAGACAGGATTCCACAACATCGTCGGAGGCACCGGGGAGATGAGGCGATAGCAGGAGAAGCATATAGAGTCCTTAAAAAAGTGCAGGGAAACCTGTCTCGTTTGACACAAAGGATTCTGATGGTTCAAGTGGAGGATTTGTCGGAGGCTATGCATCGGCATGTGGTAGGTGTGCCTAGAGCTTGGGTGTGACTCTTTCGACATCTTGCAAATGCTATAATTTGTTATCATAACACACATTCGATGCCACATGCATAGATGTTGTGATTTTTGTATTATCGACTGTATATGTGTATTGAAGGTGTTAGCCCCAATTTTGTACTATAAACATTGTATTTTTTTAAATATATATAAAAACATGGTTCTTTTGCTTTACGTATGCTACAATGTGTATATTGATAAGAATGTTTTCTTTTCTTTAGTTATGTGACAAATGCCAATCTTAAACAAAATTAACATATGCATTGGATACATAATTAGAACTCCTAGGTATGTGATGATAAGTAATAAAATAAAATTGTCATTCTAAAAGGTGTACCCATAGGAATCGTCAGAGTAATGTAGGATCACACACATGGTAACTGTCGTTCAACTGACATACTACTAACTGGGAATCTAGGAGAACCTCCATGTAGATTTTAACCTTGTACAATATTTACTGCAAACATATTTTCAGTAAAAGAACAGAAAATATACAATGGAAAATACAAACATTACACATAGATTTTTCCCCTAGAAACCCAAACTGGGAAAACTAGCATATTTTATATTCATTCATAATGATACATTTTTTACAATACAATATACATATAGGAGCCAGCGGCATCCAAAACCCTAACCTAATAACCTGGATTAGTCAACAACCCTAATTCCTTAACTGGAAATAGAAAACCATCGGCAAGAAACCATGTGCCAAAAAACCACTTAAATATGTGACACGTTTCCCAAAGCATAATTTTTTTTCTCGGGGGCGCTACCCCTGCACCCCCCGTCAAATCCCCCTACGTGCCCGACGCAATGCATAGACACTACAACTCGTGCAAAGAATATAACACATACCCAACATTCTCCCACTTGTTGTTTTCTTTGCATATAGGGGGTTACAGGGTTACATAGTCAACAATCCAAGGCAACAATTCCCATGGATCCTCTACACCAAGAGAACTTCTGAGTGCTCACATATTTTGTTAATGAATTTGAAACTTTCTTCAAAGTGTCCACCTTCATCAACAATAATTTCTTTTCTTCAATCATGTCTCTCACAAAGTGATATTGAATATCAATATGCATTGTCTTTGAATGATAAGTCAGGTTCTTCGCCAGAAAAATTGCACTTTGACTGTCACAATCTATCCTTACAACTTGTTGTACCAACCCAATACTTGAACACAATGTTTGTAACCATATTGCTTCCTTACTTGCATGAGTGGCTGTCATGTATTCAACTTCTGTAGTTGAAAGTGCCACTATAGCCTGTCTTTTTCTCATCCAACCTATTGCTCCTCCAAACAGGTTAAACACATACCCACTTGTAGATCTCCTACGATCTAGATCTCTACCCCAGTCTACATCCACAAAGCCATGTATATCCACCACTCTTTCCAATCACGGTCTTCTTTGGTAGCACAATCCATAGCTAGCAGTGCCACGCAAATACCTGAAAACCCTTTTTATTGTTGTCAAATGCTCCTTCCCTGGTTTTGGCATATACCTACTCAAAACTCCCACTGCATGTGCAATGTATGGTCTAGTACAGACCATTGCATACATCAAACTGCCAAATTCACTCTCATATGGAACACTAGACATGTCCTCCTCCTCTTCTTGTGTCTTGGGACACCGATCCACAGATAAATTTACACCAACATGAATAGGAACCTTGACCGGTTTACATTTCTACATATTAAACCTCTGCAATATTGTCTCAACATATTTTCTGTGATTTAACCAGAGTTTCCTCTTTTTCCGATCTCTTTTAAATTCCATGCCCAAAATGAAATTTGAAACACCAAGATCCTTCATGTCAAACTTAGAGGACAATTGAGTTTTCACATCCTAGATAATCTCCTTGTTGTTTCCTATCAACAACATGTCATCCACATACAAGACCAAATAAATCAAATGATCACCAATTAATTTAAAATACACACAATGATCCTCTTTTCTTCTTGTGAAGCCAAGTCCCAACATATAAGTATCAAATTTTTTATACCACATCCTTGGTGATTATTTTAAACCATACATGGAATTTTTCAGCTTGCATACCAACTCCTTCCTTCCCTTCACAACATAACCTTCTGGTTGCTTCATATGTATTTCTTCTTCTAGATTCCCATGTAGGAATGTTGTCTTCACATCCCTCTGTTCTACTTCAAAATCAAATGCAGCAAAAACAGATAACATAAATGTTATAGAGGTTAACTTGGAAACAGGAGAAAAAATCTCACCAAAATCAATTCCCTCAACCTGGGAATAACCCTTTTCTACTAACCAAGCTTTGTATTTGTCCACTTTTCCTTCTGCATTCAACTTCTTTTTAAATACCCATTTCTTTCCAATGGGGATTTATTCCAATCAGTAACTCCACTAGATCCCAAGCCTCATTCTTATCCAAAGATGTCATTTCTTCATCCATGGCCCTTTTCCAGAGATTTCCATCCTTTGCATCCACTGCCTCTCTGACAGTTCTAGGATCATCATTAGTAATAGACAAAGTAAAATTTGAACAAAAATCAGATGGATTATACCTTTTTGGTATCCTTCTTTCTCAAACCAATCTCCTAAATACTAGAGTACAAGGATCTTCTTCTTATTATTCATGTTCTTCTATAGAGTCTGACTCATCATGCTTTAAATCAAAATATATTTTCTCCAGTTCCTCCTTACTTGGTAGGACTTCCTGTTTAACAACATCCTTCATTTCTCTAAATACCACATCTCGGTTATACACTACCTTCTTAGTTTCTGGGTTCCAAATCTTATAACCTTTGAGACCATCTTTATATCCAATAAATATACACTTTTCAACCTTCTTATCTAGCTTACTCATGTTTTCCTTTGGAACATGAACATATGCATCACAGCCAAATACCTTGAGATGTGTGAGAGAAGGTTCCTTACCATTCCATACCTCTTGTGGAGTCTTGCCATCCAATGCTGATGAGGGTGATCTGTTGGCTAGGTAACATGTAGTACCCACTTCCTCTGCCCAAAATTCTTGCCCTAACCCGACACCATTGAGCATGCACCTTTATTTTTCCATCAACTTCATGTTCATCCTTTCTACAACTCCATTTTTTTGAGGTGTGTATGGAGTAGTCTTCTTCCTTTCTATACCGCACTTCTTACATAATTCTTCAAATTCATTCACACAGAACTCTCTGCCATTATCTCTCCTCAACACCTTAATTGTTTTCTCTGTTTGATTCTCAACAAGAGCCTTAAACTCTTTAAACATGTCAAAGACTTCAGATTTCTTCATGAGGAAATATATCTAAGTATTCCTCGATAATTCATCTATAAGTGAGACATAGTACACAGATTTTCCCAATGATGGGACCGAAACAGGTCCAAAAATATCATTGTGAAATAACTATAAAATTCTTTCTTCCCTCTTTTCACTAGAGGGGAATCTTACCCGATTCTTCTTCCCATATAGACAATGTTCATAGAAATAAAAATCTAGAGAGTAGTTAGACATACATTCAACCATAAATTTACCATGTAGTAGGTGAAGACCCTTCTCTTCGATATGACCCAGTCTTTGATGCCACAACATAACCTTTTCTCTAGAGACTATAGGAGTTCTTTCTTATTCAACTCCAATATCAAGAATAATGGAACTATTACACCCATCAGTAATAGTGCTTCCTTGCAGCTTATACAGAGTTCCAAACCGAACTCCCTTTAGAAACACCATTTCTCCTTGAACCATCCTGCAGGTTTCCTTTTCAAATATTGTTTTTACCCCTACATCGTCAATTTTTCTTACAAAAATCAAATTTCTAGCCAAACCCGGGATGTACAGAACACAAAGCAGTGTTCTAATCCTTCCATCTATGAGCCTCAACTTGAATTTTCCTCATCCTATGATTCTTGTTGTCGAATCATCACCTAAGAAAACATTACCTCCATCACACCTTTCATATTCATAGAACCACTCCCTGTGGGGAGTCATATGAAAGGATGCACCAAATTCAACCAACCATGCCTCGTGATCTGCATGTGTGCTTGAAGAAGCCAAGTACACATCCCATCCTTCTTCCTTGGAGGTATTTTCTTTTGTAGAAGGGGATTCTTCAGATCCCTTCTTTTTCTCAACTTTGGATCTACATTGCTTCTTGTAGTTCCCTTGTTTTCCACATCTCCAACATACCTTTACAAACTTTCTGGGAGATTTAGATCTACCCTTAGACTTAGATCTCCCACTTGAGAACTTAGATCTATTTCTTTCCTAGGAGTGTCCTCTTTCAAATAATGTGTCTGTGCTCTGTCCTTCCATATTCTTCCATCTCATCTCCTCCGACAACAAGGATGAGACTACTTCATCAAAATTCAAGGAATATGTATTACTACCTATGGCCACAACTAGACTATCCCAACAATCTGGTAAAGAACACAGTAAACTGATATATTTATCTTCATCTGAAATTTTAATTTCAATAGATACTAACTGACTTACCATAGTATTGAAGGCATTCAAATGATCTACCACTGAGTCTTCATCTCTCATCCTCAGGTTATACAACTTCTTTCTTAGGAATAGTTTATTTACTAGGGAATTAGATCGATACAAATTCCCCAACTTTTCCCATAAATCCTTGGTTGTAGCTTCCTCTGACACATTCAGTAATACAGAATCTGAGAGGCATAGTCAGATTGTTCTCTTTTGTTAAGAACCAAACATCAATATAGCATGGAAAAACCTCAGAAAAAGTACTCAACGCCTTGAAACAGAGATAATTTCAGATAATAAGCCTCTTCGAGGGGGCAACCTCCTTTTACCCCACTTAAATGTTCAAGTACAAGAT
>ML810885.1:160067-174227 GCA_009831015.1 Picea engelmannii
CACAGGTCTGATCAAAATTGGATGTGCCAAGTGGAATTTACGGTAACTTCCTCACAACTTGCTGATTTTTGTCCTTTCTAGGAGATCTCACTTGTATAGAATTCCCCGCACAAAATAATTGATATAAAATTCTGAAACTCGCATCCAAAATACTACAGACTGTCCACGATCCAATGCAACTAGTTCCACTTAATTTGGATACTCTAGCAAGAAGTTATGCTTGTTTTACCTAGAACCCCTTCTTGAGACTAGTCAATAGGACTAGTCAGATACCCTGTCTTACACAAGGTGTATATACAAATTTAAGATGACCCAAAAGATGAACTTTTTACCACAGCTATATTACTAATTTCTGTAACTAGCCTCTGGAGTGCAGGGTCTGAAACGTTACAGAAATATTTTTATAGCGAAAATGCCGCAATGACTCATTTCAGGATGATTCCATAACCCTATCTTGTACAGGCTTTATCTCCGAAAGTATAAGGCCTCAGGAGCTAAATTTTGAACCCAGCGTACCTTGATTCATCTAATAAAAGCCCTCTAAGTGGTTCCTTATGAAATGTTGTAGAAACAAAGTAATAGCAAAAATTCCACGGTGTCTCAGATGTAGCAGCGAAACCCCAAGACCTTGAGTTCTGATACCATATGTTAAGAACCAAACATCAATATAGCATGGAAAAACCTCAAAAAAAGTACTCAACACCTTGAAACAGAGATAATTTCAGATAATAAGCCTCTTCGAGGGGGCAACCTCCTTTTACCCCACTTAAATGTTGAAGTACAAGATGATTCAAAATGAAAATGTCTCCTTTGTATATATAGGAGACTAGGAGGTATAATTACAACTAATGGCCTAAAGACGACATAAATAAAATAACATTACTAATATAATATGACCCAATTAAGGGGTAATGAGCCAACATTAGGACTTAACATCTTTTCCTTCCGATCCAACTTTTTCCAATCATCTGCTAAAGTTCCTGTAGGTGTAGTGTCTGGATGTACCATGATCCACTGATCTC
Source organism: Picea engelmannii (assembly GCA_009831015.1). Classification (NCBI taxonomy): domain Eukaryota; kingdom Viridiplantae; phylum Streptophyta; class Pinopsida; order Pinales; family Pinaceae; genus Picea; species Picea engelmannii. Next base: position 161,090 of record ML810885.1, read on the forward strand.
TATGCATCAACAGATCTTCCATCTTGATCTTCCATAGATCAAAACTTTTCCCATTAAACTTCTCGATCTCCATCTTCGAATTTCTTGTCATTTCTTTTCACCTGAAAAATCAATACCACAAATCTCCCACTGTAACAAGGCTTATCAAAGTCTTGAGCCAAACCCTTGACCACAAATGTGTCCCCCTAAAGCCAACAAAGCTCTGATACCAAATGTAGATTTTAACCTTGTACAATATTTACTGCAAACATATTTTCAGTAAAAGAACAAAAAAGATACAATGGAAAATACAAACATTACACAGAGATTTTTCCTCTAGAAACCCAAACCGGGAAAACCAACATATTTTATATTCATTCATAATAATACATTGTTTACAATACAATATCCATATAGGATCTAGTGGCATCCAAAACCCTAACCCAATAACATGGATTAATCAACAACCCTAATTCCTTAACCGAAAATAGAAAACCATCGGCAAAGAAACAATGTGTCGAAAAACCACCTAAATATGTGACACGTTTCTCGAGGAAGAATATTTTTTCGCAGGGGCGCTGCCCCTGAACTCCAATGCAATGCAAAAACATTACTACTTGTGCAAAGAATATAACACATACCCAACACTCCAAAGAACGAATACCATGTGAAATGGCATCGCGCAAAAGTTCTATAACGACACTATATTTGGCCACATTATTCATGGATGGCTCTAGGCATATGCCACCTGAAGACACCAGTAGACCCTTGGGCGAGTAAAAAACCCAAGCAGAAGAAGCCAAGTTCTCTATATGTCGACTAGCTCCGTTTGCGAATCCTAAGTAGACCGAAGACTCCATTGACATCTTCCAACCAAAGGAAAACTTGATAAGCAAGTTGAAGACAAGAAATAAAGGAAAAATATATATACACTAAATTACATTAGTATACAAAGAGTTATTCCCAAGCTTGGGTCTCAAGAGTAATATATTTTCAAGTAGATCCCATTCCTGGGCTTAACCAACATGTTCCCTTCATAATCTTCTAATTCATTCTCCTTTTTCTAAGACACGTCCCATGATATAGGGACCGTCCCACATGGGTTCGAACTTGGCTATCCCCAATGGTTCTTTGGCTTGATCATATAATAAGACCAATTCACCCTCAACGTACAACCGAGGATAGACAAAATTATCGTATTGGACCTTGACACTTCTTTTATTCACATCAATAGTTGTAGAGGCATCTCGACACTGCTCATCAAGGCTCTGTAGGTTCATGAGGTGTCGTTCGAGATCAAAAGTGTCAGGTAGGAGCGCAACTTCTAATCTAAGAGAAGGGATTTCACATTCAATAGGTAATATCGACTCCAAAACTTATACTAACTGGAAAGGAGAAAATTCCGTGGCAGTCTTGACCGAGGTTCGATATGCCCAAAGTGCAGGATATAGCATGATATGCCAGACATATTTGCTCTGGCTGACAGTTTTCTGCAAAATGGTCTTGAGAGACTTGTTTACGACCTCTACCTGCCCATTTTCTTGGGGGTAGTAAGGGGAAGAATGACCATGCTTAAACCCCGGTTTGAATGCTATCTCTTCCATCCTTTCATTATGAAAGTGACTTACATGATCAGTGACAATCTCACTCAGGATGTTGAACCTGGCGATAATTTGATTGAATACGAAGAAGGAAGCAGTTTTCCCATCAGATTTAACAGTAGGCATGGCCTTGGCCCACTTAGTAAAGTAGTCTATGAGAAAAATATTGTGTTGATTCCCCCCCAGCCGAAGTTGGGTTTAAATCCACAAAGTCCACCCCCCACTTGGTGAAGGGACTGACAGTAATGACTAGATGGAGAGGGGATGGATGCGAGTGCATTTTCTGAGTGAACACCTGGAAGGGGTGACACTTCTTGACTATGTCAATGCAATCTTTAAATATAGACAAGAAAAAATAATTGGCTCGTAAAATTATTGGGCTATCACAAGCCTGGATAAATGACCACCACAAGCCCCACTGTGGAAATTGTTTAGAACTGACTCGACTTCTTCGTGAGTTAAACAATGACGCAAGATATTGTCTATTCCTCGATGATACAAAGTGTCGTCGAAGATAAGGTAATTCTTAGCTTGGTATCGTATACGCCATCGATCATCTCGTGAGAGATACTGAGGGAAATTCGAAGTTTGAAGATAGAGAACAATGTCTCCATACCAGGGGCTGGATGATGAGACAAGGAAAATGTGTTCATCCGCAAAAGAATCAACATGAATAACATCCTCGTCCAATTGTGGGAAGTCATATATTAAATCTGCAAAGACTAGTGATTTTTTGGATTTCACAGAAGCGAAATTGAGATCGAATTCTTGTAAAATGACAATCCATTTATTGTACTTTCCTCGTATGATACGCTTGGTAAGGAAGTATTGAAATGGATTGACATAGACAACCACAGTAGTTTTGCAAATAAACATATAATGGTGTAATTGTTGGACTGCGTGAAGGGAAGCCAAAGCTATCTTTTCATCGTGAGAATATTTGAGCTCAGGACCAACTAATTTTTGACTAAGAGAGTAGATGACATGCTCATGGAGCTCATCATCCTCCTGAACCAAGACCATACCAATCGTCTCTTTGGACGTGGTGACATAAAGAAAATAATCTCTATTGTAATCAGGAGACTTCAACAGATGCATCGATACTAAGGCTTTCTTCAAAGCATCGAAGGATTCTTGGGCTCGCTCATCGCAGATAAAAGGGGTGCCTTCTTCAAAAGACACATGAAAACCTTAGTAATATTGTCAGAGTTCACTATAAAATGACGTAAAAAGTTAGTTGTCCCTTGTAAACATTGAATTTGTCGAATAGTGCTTTGGGGAGGCAATCGAAGTATTGTCTCAACCTTTAACGGATCTACCATGACCCTAGTCTCAAGGACTAAAAATCTTAGAAGACGTCCAGACCTAACACAAAATATGCATTTATGAGGGTTCAATTGGATGTGATAATCATGACATCTTTAAAAAACTAGCCAAAGGTTCTTAGGGTGATCCAATCTCTTACGAGAGTGAGCATCAATATCATCAAGATAAGATTTGACTATATGCTTAAGATCATGGTATGCGAAGGTCATAACACACTGGAATGTTTCTCCGGCATTTTTAAGGCCGAAAGGCATCTTCTGGTATGTGAAAGTTACCCAAGGAAAAATAAATTTCATCTTATATTGATCCTCAGGTTTAATTTGAATTTGGTTATATCCTAAAAATCCATCCATGAAAGATAAAACTTCTCTTCCCGCACACTCATCGAGGATATGATCGATGAAAGGTGTCAGGAAGTTGTCTTTAAGACAGGCCTTGTTTAGGTCACGAAAATCCATTCATACACGGATGATTCCTTGCTTCTTATTCACAGGAATGGGATTGGATACCCATTTAGTCGAGGGAACTAGGTATATGCATCCATCATTAAGTAGTTTCCCTACCTCTACCTTAATATCAAGGGCCTTCTGAGGATTGACATCTCTAAGACGTTGTCAAACAAGCTTAGCATCTAGGTAAGTTTTGATCTAATGTTCGACAATTCGAGGGTCAATTCCTGGTATCTCTTCATATGACCAAGTGAATACATATCGAACTTCCTTGAAGAGTTCGTTGTAGATCAGGATTTCTTCTAGCGAACAATCCACACATATGTGTACATTTTCAATCTTGTCAGGGGTACAAGAGATATCGATCATGACGGTAGGGGAGATACTCGCCATATTTCCTTCGGCATAAATGTCGTGCGTATCAAGAAGAACTATGGCATGACCAACTATCTCACTTAGAGTAGATCAAAAATCATTTTGTTTGATTCTAGCAAGCTCTGAGAGAAAATAAGAGCGATGATACATATCATCCCAAGGTTTGTTAGAACCAGTCATGGATTCGATGATAGCTTCATCCAAGGGAAAAGTATCATAGAGGCAGTCTTGTGAGCAATATGATGAATTGGCCCACACATGCTTAAGAATAGGATCCTCCTCGTTCGTCTGCGAGGTAATAGGATCGGGATCAGTGGAAGAGTCAAGAACAACTTGATACACTATCTTTGCTATCGATAGTGGCATGGCCATTTCATCATGCGACTAACCTTCAAAAGACGCATTTGAGGAAGGTAGGGTCCAAGGATCGTTAAAATAGGAAGTGCGGAAAGGAACGAACCTCTCTAATGAAACATGCCTACTGGACATGGCATAAATATTGTGAACCGGTGCCATGAATTCGAAGGTACCCATAAGGGATGAATACATTCTAACATCAATATTTGCAGTTGTCCGCTGAGAATTTTCGACCATGGGGATCGATGGTCCAACAGATGCACTGGGGCTAGCATACACAAAGGAAAACTGATCTATCATCACGATCTTCCCATCTTGATAAAAACAATGAGTATGGAATATAGACGATACGATGGCAGTCATAGCGTAAGTTTAATTGTGTTTTAGTAACAAGTTATAATCAAGAGGCACATCAACCACCTCTACTGTCTTCTCACCTAACTGGACCGAAAATGCAAGAAGAATACCGTGAGGGCAGAAGGAATGACCATGAAAATCAGTCAACATGGTAGGAGACTAAGAGAGAGTCGGAGAGCTAAGGGATTTTCAATAGACGAGGGACATCACACATGTTGTAGTGCCTTCATCAACAACAGTACGCTTGATGGTATACTTCAAGTAACCCACGTGGATTTGGAATGCCACATGGTAAGGAAAGCAAGGCTTCACATCTGTGACATCAAACTTGATAAATTTTGAGCCACTGGGATCTAGAGTTCCTAACACATATAGTAAGGCATTCCTCTATGAAGGACACATCTAGAGTACCTCCAAATCCAACATCGCACAAGGGGTTTGACCCAAGTCGTCAACAATAAAGTAATTCTGGGTGGCTCTAGCATTAGGATTGTGGGTAGAGCGCTTGAGTAATCCTTTCAGAATATGAGGCGGTGGCTTTGGTTTTTCGATATGCAAGGGTGCCTCCAAAGGAGGAGGAGACTCTAGACCAGGAACAATTTGTGGAGAGATGTAATCACAAGATCGGGTGGCAACATTAACCTCATATTTGACCATATTGATTCATAAACAGTCATCATCTTGTGCCAGTGGTTTTTGACTCCCATGGGTCACATTTCTAGCATTTGAGGAGCTTGAGGCCATGTGTTGGTTATGTGGGAAAGGATTCGTCAACACATCAAGCAGTAGAGCTAAGAGCATCACAAATTCTGCAAGTTTGGGGAATAAATGAGTAAGGTGATCATCTGTACAAAGATTACATGAAAACTGCACCTTACGCCTTTCTCTCTTGCCCTCACCAGCATTATTATTCATCTTCTCATTATTACCATTGTCCTTGGGTTTATTATTCTTCCCACCCTTATGATTATTGTTACATCCTTTCTTCTTATTCCCACTGGTTGCTGGTTACCATTTGGGTTAGTCGACGATTGCACATAATGTACATCCATCGACTGAGTGGGGTTGGAATACACAGACAAAGTTGGCCCTCCTATAGACTAGTTTAGAGACAACTCGTTCAAATGGCTTGTCACCAAGTATGCATATTTCACATTGGCAAAGCCTAAAATGCCATCTTCATGAGGCCTGGGATTTTGTCTAAGGTCATAGTTTGACCTTGGTGCATCAGGAAGAATCTCGTATAACATCCCAGACTGAGCATATATAAGATCTAACTACTGGGCTTTGAAAATCGCTTCTTCCTTAGATGTAACCCTGAATGTAGCAACATCCTTTGAAATAGGAGGCTATAGAAACTTGAGGAACCACTCTAACAAGAATTATGGAGGTATACATGTCTTTATCAACCTCTTCTATCTATACCACTCCTGGATGTGATCTGAGATATGAGTGGCTTTGTATTGGTGTAAGGTCAACATAAGTTCTAGGCCATCATCTTAATGAACCGACAATTGGAAGTGGTTAAGGAAGACTAAAACCATCTGACTAAAGGTCTCATATGCCCCCCTGGGTAGCTCAATATACCATTTTAGGACAATCCGCATGAGGGTGCTTTGAAACAATCTTAACCGAATGGAATTGTCGTTAAGGGAATTCAAACAGCACCATAGGTGAAAGGTGGTAACGTGATCACTAGGATCCTCGCCATTCTTGCATTCGAATTTCGGAATATCCGAAGGAAGCTTGGTGGGAATGGGAGGCCATGTAGGATCATGACACATAGGGTTGTTCATCAATTTAGACAATTATGGCAGATTGAGCATGGCCAAAAAAGGGAGACGGGGTTGCGACATCTAGCCCCAAGATCCCTGGAAAGATTGTAGTTGGGGAATTTCACCCCATCCAGGGTTCTGGTAAGAACCATGGACCTGTCTGGGATTGTAATACCCTCCTCCAGGATGATTCATAAGGGGTTGGTTGGGCATCATTCCAGTAGGAATGTTCTGATGAGGGTTATAGAAATAGCCCCCAGACGGAGTGGACCCAGGTTGGGGGTTGGCCAAGGTGTGAAACTCACCTCCTCTAGGTGTGAATCCAGAGAATAAAGGTGGATTTGGCATGCCAAGTGTGTTGTTCAGAATTGACACAAAGGAGGTGGGTTTAAAGGATAAACCATAAGAAATAGCTTGTTCGCCAGGTTGGTTACTCCATCCAGAATTAACAAGATTAGCCCCAGGGTTAAAAGAAGGAATTCCTCCCATGGTAGGAGTCGTTTGAGGGACCTGAGTGCCACCAAACAAGAATGGATTATAAGGAGGAATTGTGCCCCCAAGTCCAATTCTAGCATTAGGTCCAGCGACTGGGATGGAGTTTGAAAACTGTGAAGTAAAATTTGGCATGCCATAGGAAAGGGGACTAGAGGCCATAGGGATGGACTAAACATTATATCCCGGTGAATGACCAAGCGACCCAAATGGCTTTGTGGAAATAGGTTGAGTGTTCACTATAGGACGAGTAGCGGTGATGATAGGTTTCCCCGACACTACAACCATTCTTGTTGAAGGAGTCGAAGGGGTACCATTGACTATAGTAGGTGTGGGAGTCGAAGGGCTACCAGTATCTTGATGACTCAGTTTAGTACTCATCCTTGTAGAATCACAAGTATGATAAGTGGAGGTGTGTGTACCATGTTTAATAACTCGATGAATTTTAGAAGGAAAAGACTCAAAACTCAGTGGTAACTGTAACAAGTGGTGAGACCTATGGGGAAGTTGGTCTGGCTCCACGATGACTCAATATTCAAGATAAAAAAAAAATCCTAAGGCCAACTAGTAATCAAATAGCACACCAAAAATAATCAAATGACCAATATGTACACAAATAGGATAAAGTGGCTGAAAGGGACCTCCCTCTCTAAAGTAGGTATGCCTCTCCCAAGAGGGGCCTGAGACTCCACTGCTAAATATTCTAGGAAACAAAATCAATTCTAAGGGTCCTCATTGGCTTAACAACCAGTCGGTCAGATCCACCCGGAGAGGTAATCATCCATAAAGGTTGTGTGTTTTCCGACCCTTATCTGACCCAGGGTACCTGCACAATAACCCTTGCAAGTAATGTATTTGACACCTAAGTCAATCAACTAATCAACCATGATATAACCAATGCAAGAGGTAGTTCTCATGGAGGTAAGGGCACTAGAAAGATCCCCAGATACAAATAGATCACCCAAAATATATCTGACGCTAAGAAGGTATCAGGGGGATATCCCTTCAACCGACCTTGTGCTTAACTCTGGTGTAAGCAGAGCCTCCTAATCTTACCGATTATACAATGGATTTCTCCACTCCCTTAGTCAGACACATATGTTGATTTAATAGCCTTGGAGAAGTTTACTCACAAAATATTATTCAAAGGCTCTAAATCCTAAGCTAGTTTGTGCACCCTAGAAAATAAAATTGTTAGTAATCAATTTTAAATTATAGCTTTAATTTTTAATGGTCGTGCTTACTCAAAAGGTGTGGTCGTGAAACTAGTGATGTTATGACTCAACAATTAAAATAAATGAATATGAATACATTTCAAAGTCCTAACTTCAATTTCCAATGAATGATATGCTTCTCAAAAATACAATTTTCAATTCAATTCTGCAATTCTAAATAAAATGCAATCTTTCTTTACATGCACTAAGATAAATGACAATGACTCAAAAGATCAAAATTCCAATAAATGCAAAATGCCTAATATTTTTGTATTTTCAATATAAGAAAAAGAAAATGCAAGGAATGAACAACAACTTGATATAAAAGACTCTATTGTGTATAGACATATACAACCCAAGTAGGATATCAAGGAGAAAAACACCCAACCCAAGGTGAAAGGACAATCAAAATGAAAATATGACGAGAAAGGGATCGCCCAAAAAATCAACCAAAGATAGACTTCCTGTCATTCCACAAACACTTAACAGTCACCACAAAGGCCCAGGAAGACTCAACAATAATCAAAACCTACCCAACAACCACCAAACACAGAAATCAAGAAAAAAAGGTTGATGTACGTGACTGTTCAAGGGAAAATCGCGTATGTACGCAGCTTGCAGAAGTACAACACGCGTATGTCAAGAAAAAAACCGCGTATATGTGTAAAAAAATAGCCAGTCTAAGGAGAAGGATGAAGAACTCATACCCAGAGTGAATAGAGGTTGTCAAGCAATCATACGACAAGAAAATCAATATGAACAAGAGAAATATAAGGATAAAAACACTCCAAACCCCTCCAAAAAAGATTATATCCCCAGTATGGTCGCCAATTTTGTTACGAGGAAAATCTCTCTATGGCTAGGGGTAAACCACAACAAACAGAAATGACTGTAGAAATCAACTCTAATCTCAAGTATGCTATATAAACAAATATGCTAACAAGACAAGATAAGAGGAATACCTCTCCCAAACTTTCAATGAAGTCCACTGTTGAGCACTTGACTCAAAGAAATATACCTGCAACTAGTCCTCAAAAACCAAGCAACGAAATCATGTGGTGATAATATATAATGTTAGAACATTGAATAGAATAATCCATGAACATTCATAACAAATACACCCATGGAATAATAATTCAAATATTTGTGAGATATTAATTGGACAAGAAAAGAGTATTTCTATCAAGATGTAATCAACATAAGTGAATGAGTTACAAAAATCTGTGTCGGCATGGTTCGGAACCGAGAAACTAAGTTCCTTCCAGCTGGGCCTCCACCAAAGGCAATCTCATATAAGAGAGACCAAGGATTTATCAATGAATAAGGGAAGATCTTGGGGGATGAACAATGTGTTCAGACTTAAAGGACAAAGGGATGCAGACTCAATGTGAAGTGAATAATTTCTTCAAATTAACTTTGCTCTCAAAGTTGAATTAGTTTTCCTCTTTTCCATAGCTCGGATTTGGCCCATTTATAGCCTTCAAGTGGAACTGAAGGGCCGAGTTAGAATGTTTCTAGTATATGTAATTTCAAGGATCATAGATCTTGTGACGTGACATGGAAACCCAACACCATGTTTTTAATTTTGGGCACATTTCCCGATGTACGTGGGTTGTAGTGGTGAAACCTATGTATACACATGTTGTAATATAGGAAAGGAGCGTATATGTAGAAAAATTGTGTTTTTATCTCTGGGATTTGTAAAAAAGGGACTTCAAGTCTACATAGGGAAATGGAAACAGACCTTCTATGCAATATTGCATGGGGTGAGGCAAATCTTGCTATAACAGGAGAGAGTGAAAAAATGTATGATATGTATGAAAACTATATCCCCCCATTGTAACATACTCATTACCTTTAATGATTTATTTAGGATACATGGTACATCTTGAAACCATGAATTTCCATAATCTCTTTTCTCTGGTAACATTCTATAATGTACCCAACATCCATACAAGGTTAATAACAACATTATATATCTTTAATACCATAATTCCTTATTTTACTACTATGAAATGATTAATGCATGAAAACATGATGATGCATGTGCATGCAAACACAATTAATCAATCATATATGAAGATGCAAACTTATACATGCATACAAAATAACATTCAGTTCATACTTAAAGAACATTAATTCAACATAGTTATAAATAAACATAATCACTTATTTTTCTAAGAATAACCACCAATTGATTGTACATGAATGATGTTCCACCCAACCATGGGCTCTCCATTTCCCATAATATTTCTACAATAGGGCCACCCGTAAGTTGAGGCTATGAGTTCACAAGGGTGAAATCACCTATGGTTGGTTCTAATCCTCTCACACAACCCAATTTCCAATAATTTCACAGTATATAACCTCTTAAAACAATCTAAATCCACCAAATATATTTACCCATCAACCCACACAACCCAAGGAGTGGAAACTCCTTATTTTCCACGTAGTCTCTTGAGATATCCAACTTCCTTCTTGGGCTCCAACATAGACTAGCCAAGAAATATCACTATTGGGGCCTCAAGGAGTTTTGGCAACTGTAATGTAATATCCCAAATTCCAAAGATCAGAATATATGCCTCAACTGTCAATTATTTGTTGTTGGAATTGATACACTTTGGGTTTATGGATGCATTCAGTAATTCAATTTTAACATGCGTGGTGATTATGCATGTAGTTTTAGATGGAACAATTGTTTAACAATATATAATCAAGAATGCAATAGATAAAGAACACAAAAAAACTACAATATATGTATTATGAAATAGGACTGAATACAATGTCGCATGCGGTGAAATAAAATGAATCTCTCGGCTAGATCAGAGCTATATGGATATTAGCTGAATAAAATAAAGAAATTAAAAAAACAATATCTGTAACCATAAGAATGATGATGGATCAAAGGATGAGAGATATGAAATGTTGCATGCTACGAAAACTCACACGACAACTACTGCAATACTGGAAAGTTTGCCTTTGTGGTTCAACTCCTCAAATTTTCCTAAAATATGTCCCAAACAGTGTTCCCTAACCTCCTATACCCTCTCAGTGTCTATCAGATTGAAGATAGACCCTCTACCAATCTGTACAAACCCCTTATGGGATACCCCGGGGGATTTTTCCCCTCTACTGGCCAACTGCTACGCCCTAGTGATTCCACCATTGGAATCTGACAAGTAATGGCTCAAACGGTGCACCCTTCCTTTCTCTCAAATGGGTCAGAAGGGAATCTCTAAATACTCCCTGCTCGAGACAAGGTTACCCTCTGTGTCTCCTCATCTCACAGGCCTTTAACATGGATAAGTGTGCACTAGTTTCCTGAACTTGTATAATTGTTGATGTAAATTGATGTAATATATGAATGATCTCCTTGATTACTAGGGTATGTCTCTCAACACCAAAATCAACCTTTTGGGTGTCTTCCTCCTAGAATGCACAATCTCCATTGATTCTCCTGAACCAGTATATTCTCCTTATAGCTCAAACTGTCAAATCATAAGATGCATAATGAGGAATTAGGTCACGTTTCTCTTCATATACTCCTCCAATGTTGGAGTTACTTCACACACACCTAGGATTTATTTTTAATAAGGTTTTTCCTTGTTTATTAGTCATAATTAGTCATTATTCAGTCTCCTATATTTTATAGGAGAATATTCCACCTAGAGAATATTCTCTTTCAATTGACACTTTAGTTTCACTAGTTGAGTTGAGTTTAGATGTTGCATTGATTTTGTCACCATGCAACATTGGGATCATCACTAGATAATGTGCACTTGCCTTGGGATCATCACCAGGATGATGCATTACCCTTGATTTCCTTAGGTAACTCCTCACTAGTCTCTGTTCAGTCAGTTAACTGAAGACTAGTTGACTAGTTAATTCAACTAGGTGGTAGTTCCCTCCCGTAACTGCCTGAGAGACTATACTAGGTGGCAGTTCACTCCCATAATTGCTGGTGTGTGTCCAGATCACTCTATACCACCACTATGGCACATTAGTGACTCATGTATCCTATATAGATTGTAAATTATTCACTCTTTGAGTGTGGAATACAGTTAATGATAATTCTTTCATTCTTTCTCTCATTCTTCTTCTTTCTCCAATTCTCTCTGCAATTGTGTGTATTATTGTTTACCTAGATCTATTATGTGTAGGGTCAACACATTTACATGGTATCAGAGCCAACAAACTGCTAAGCAAAATCTACACCAAACGTTTTTTGCAGGTACAAAAGATTGAAGACAACAAAAAGATGGATTATTCGCCAGAAATACTTCTCACGCCTCATAACTATTTGGAGTGGAAGCCAAAAATTATTCTTATTCTTAGATGCAGAGGCTTGTACCAAATAACTATGGCAATGGAAGTAGAGCCTGATTCTGTCAATGAGAAAAATGACTTTCTCAATAGACAAGATATGGCCATAGGATGTATCCTCTATTTTATTTCTCCTGAAATTCTCCATCAAGTATATGATGACTCACAAGAATTCACTCCAAATGATTTATGGAGCAGATTGGAGGTTTTATTTGGGAATAAGGAATAATGCATGCAAAATGTTGACAAGATAAAGAATGTATAAAAGCCACCGGAAGATAAATCATCTCAGTTTGAAGAGCCTTCTACACAAGTATCTACAAAAATTTGTATTCCATTAATTGAAGATGATGTCTACTCCATTTCAGATTTGTTTTCTGAAATCCATGTGGAAGATATATGGCATGCATCTTAGGAGTCACATGTAGATACTTTTCCATGCACAATGCATGCATCTCAGGAGACAAAAAGAGAGCCGCACAAATAAGACCCCGTTATGATATTTTATGAGCAAAATTTGCAAAAAACAAATTGGATATTTGAATTTCTCTCGAGAAAATATCCAATTTCAAAAAACAAATCATCCAAAACGGAGTCCGGGAATTGAAGTTATGATCATTTCAAAATCACGAAAATTTCAGCATTTTTCCGGAAACGGCTACACGGTTTCAAAATTTCATCCAAACTTTATTTGAATGTTATTCATTACAAGAAGAGAAAGTGGATATGTGTGGATATCTCAATGATGCATATACTTCATCACATCCATGCACACATCTACATCTTCAACAAAATCTTCAACGAGCACAAACTTGCATAGTTGCGAGGTCTTCTTGGATTGAAGGACAAGGTTGCTTAGCAACTGTTTTTTGTTCCTTCTCATTTTTTTT